>CATIWR010503331.1:0-47389 GCA_949677035.1 Omphalea diandra | reverse complement strand
ATTATTTTATATTTTCTGTTTTCTATTTTTTAAAAACAAAAAATAAGATTTTGAAATTAGAATTTGTTACTTTTGATTTTTTTTTCTTTATTCTCAAAATGTTTCTTGATGAATATGGAAAAATTAGAAAATTAGTGTTTTTAAAAAATATTTTGATTTTTTTTAAAAAAAATTGAAATAAAAAACAGCAACTAATTGCATGTGCTGATAGCTAGTCGATCTTTAGGATTCGCATATTTGACATGTGAATGCAGATTAAAACCTTGATACTTAAAGTATTAATACATGTTTGTGAATATCATGCATAAATGGAATGGCATATCTACATCTCACCCCATTTATTAATGGAAAATTAGCCTCTTGTATATTTCTTTTACGATGCTAACACAAACTGCAATCAGCATTTTGGATATGTTTTTATTCTTTCTGGCAATAGTTTATGGATTGGCAGCATTGATTTCAGTATTTCTTTTTCTGATGCAAGCCAAGTTGAAAATATGTTTGCTTGTTGCAGAATGCCATGGTTTTCCAGACCTATGCTATCCTTTCTCGAGCTTTTGGCTCATCTGTTTCAATAAATGACCCTCCTTCCTACAAAGGTGTTGCTCTGGCAGGGTTTGGTACTGGGGCGTTGCAGAGTATGTTGCTTTCTCCTGTCGAACTAGTGAAGATTCGCCTTCAATTGCAGGACACAAGTCAAGCAAAACATCACAAAGGTCCCATAGGCGTTGCCAAGAGCATAATCAGAAGAGAAGGTTTGACAGGAATTTATCGAGGCTTTTCCGTTACGATTCTTAGAGATGCACCTGCTCATGGTTTCTACTTCTGGACATATGAATACATAAGAGAGCAACTTCATCCTGGCTGCAGAAAGAATGGTCAAGAAAGTTTAAGAACTATGTTGATAGCAGGAGGACTAGCAGGAGTTGCAAGTTGGATCTGCTGCTACCCTTTAGACGTTATAAAAACCAGACTACAAGCTCAAACTTCATCTTCTCCACAAAAGTATACTGGGATTCTGGACTGTTTGCGCACAAGTGTTAAAGAGGAAGGTTACAGCGTGCTCTGGCGTGGTTTGGGAACTGCGGTTGCAAGAGCTTTTGTCGTTAACGGGGCAATATTTTCTGCTTATGAGATTGCATTGAGGTGCTTATTCAACAATGGAAGCATCCAAACAGAGAACACTATGTAGGAGAAATTTATCTCACTTAGGATGGCTATAGCTATATTTTGAAACAACAAAAAAGAATTGCATATAGCATGCAATCCTTCAAACTGCTTGATACATAGAAGCAACTAAATGAACATAGTAAATTAATTATAACTAAATGAACATAGTAAATTAATTATGTTATCATTTGCCATTCTGCTCCTTATACATGTGTGTTTCCAGGCAAGAATCCAATAGAATTAAGGTGTCCATACCAGACCACTACCTTGTATGTAAATTTGTTGAACATGCGAAACAATGAAATATTGTAGCACAATACATCAACAATCTGAACAGAAATTCGTTGTTTAACAGTATATAGTTAAAGATACAATCCACCTACCACTTTGCTTGATTTGTGCAAGATCATAAGATGTGTCACCTTTTCTTACCTATCAATTATCAACATATTAATCAGAAAATTCACCATGACCCCTTAAGTGTTTCAGCCAATACAATTATTCTTGAATAACCACTAGAAATTCACTCTTAATCACCTAATACAGCTGCGAATTATGAATAGTAATCTCCATCACTTTCAACTTTCAATCTTTCATGCTCACCTCACAAACTCACACATATCTCAAATCCAGGAACAGCAGGCCACTATTTACGGCATCATTGCAAACTCAAGGTAATCAATGTAAACTTCAAGGGCAATGGAGTGTCTTCTATAGAATCTTTCGTTGATGCCCTATAAATTAGTAACAGGAAAGTCTCTAATGTTTCTCTTTTAAGAGAAAAGAGATAAAAAGTATTCTCTTGGTAATTACTACAAAGTATTCACTTGGTAATTACTAACGAACATGATCACAAGTACAAGCTAACAGCGTTTTTATCCTCTTGGAGTAAATAGAAAGCCACTTGAATTGCAATTATAAAACACTGCAGCAATCATATGAGCACATTCTGTTTCGTTGTCTGTTAGACTCTGATGAATAAGTCATGGTCATCAATATTCAACACAAGAAATCAAGGACCCAAAATCAGCTGGCAATAAATCAATAAGAAGTTAATCCAGCCACCATGTCGCAGAGGACACAAATAATTAACTAGCTCTGCAATTCAGACGCCTCTTCTAGAATTGCGATATGATTTTCATTCTATGCCATAAAGCATGCTACATATCACCATAGGATTGAATGGTTAGGATCCTTCCTTAATGCAATTACATATCTATCACTAACACAATACAGAACATCAATTTGAACAGGATTAACCAATTTATTCGTTCATATCTGTATTTCCAGACAATGAAATGCAGCATACAACAACATACTTAAAATGATATTATCAGTAGCAAAAATTAGCACAGCAAGAAGAAACACCAACTCTATAATCTCCTCAACCACATACAACAAACAAACATATTACTTGAATTTAGAACTATTTCCCTAATCCCCGCCGCGTTCAAACTGCTGGATCCTGTCTTCACTGATATTAATCTCTGCCATCCCATCCTCCAATCCGCAGCTACTCTCAACCAGCACATGAGGGTCATTATAGTGCCTAACAGCCTGCACTAAAGCCCTCACTCTCTTATAAGGATCACCACATTCAAACACCTCATTCCCCACAAAAACCCCATCACAACCTAACTGCATCATCAATGCAGCATCAGCAGCGGTCACAATCCCACCGGCAGCAAACTGCACAACAGGCAATCTCCCCATTTGCTTAGTCTGCGCCACGAGATCATAAGGCGCAGCAATCTTTTTCGCAAACGCAAAGACTTCATCTTCATCCATGTTATTCAAAACCCTTATTTCCTTCATCACATTTCTCACATTCGTCACAGTCTCAACAACATTTCCATTCCTTAAAACTTCTCCCTGTGTCCTTATCATCGCCGCGCCTTCCCTCACTCTCCTCAACGCCTCGCCAAGATTTCGACACCCGCATATAAATGGGCACCGGAAGTTATGCTTGTTGATGAAATTCTCCTCATCAGCAACAGAAAGAACCTCACTTTCGTCGATATAATCAACACCGATAGCTTCCAGGATCTGGGCTTCAACGAAATGGCCAACGCGAGCTGGGGCTATAATAGGAATGGAGACGGCGCGTTTTATCTCCTTGATTAGAGATGGGTCGGGCATTCGTTGAATTCCTCGACGGATTGGAGTTTCTGAAGCTACCAGGATAGAGCAAGCGCCGGCTTCTTCTGCTATTTTGGCTTGTTGGAGGTTAGTAACTTGGAAAATTGCGCCACCGCGAAGCATTTGACCAAGACTGACCTTGATGGAAAATGGGTTCTTCTTGGCGTCCGTAATGGCGCTGCTGTTGTAGAGAGTTACAGCTCCATCGTCTTCCATTCGTTGAAATGCCTGAAAGAGAAATGATCGCGCTTGGAGTCCGTTGTTTTTGAGAAACAGCAGAATATATATTAAACTAATAAAAAAGAAGGGGTCTCTGTTGTTGTATATGGTAAGTAAGGTACTGATGGTTAAAAGAGGATTCCCACAGGGAGAAAGATGAGTTCCAGAAGCTTCGATGGCAGTTTGTTTGGACTACAGACTAGTCGGTGGAAGGGCATGAAATACGCAGAAACTTCGGTGGAATTGTGGTGAACGTGATTTGTTTTATAATACCATCACAATATAGTGTAATCTAAAGAAAATAATAATTTTTATTTAATTCAATGATTTTTAATTTGATCTAATCTAATGATCTCTGATGTTGTATATGGTAAGGAAGTAATGGTTAAAAGAGAATTGCCACAGGAAGAAAGATGAGTTCAAGAAGCTTCGATGGTAGGTTTATTTAGACAACAGACTAGTCGGTGGAAGGACATGAAATATGTAGAAACTTCCGTGGAATTGTGGTGAAAGTAATTGGTTTTGTAATACCATCAAATAATATAGTGTAATCTAAAATAGATAATAGTTTTTAGTTAATTTAATAATATTTAATTTAATATAATTTAATAATAAATAATAATTTTAAATAAAATATTATAATATCGTTTACGTTATTAAATTAAATTATATTAATTAATAATTCATTATTGAATTAAATAAAAATTATTATTTACCATTAATTTAGATATATTAAATAAAAATTCTTATTTACTATTTAATTAAACTACATTATTTAATGATACTATAAAAGCTGTCATTTTAGAATTTATCATAACTTTTACTTAATTCAATGTTAAATTATTAATTATAATATTACAGTGTAATAATGTTAACAATACTATAACATTCACCATTAAATTATCTTTTATATATATATATATATATATATAATCATATAAAAAATTTATTATATAATAACATTACGGTTAATAATATTATTATATAAAATTTAAAATTAATAATTTTTTTAATTTTTATTGAAATCAAATATAACAAAACTACTTCACTCTTCAACCATTCATTTTTTAAATTTTTTTTTAACTTTCCATTTGTTTTTAGTTTTGTTTCTTAATTGAAAATCATTAAACAAGTTTTTTTTTCATAAACTTTCACTAAATTTATAAAAATTTTATTATAATAATGGATCGAGAAATATAAAATATGTGAATTCTTTCCTGTCACAACATTGAAAAATATAAAAATTAATTAAATTAAGCGCGATTAATATTTTTCTTCAGTTTTTGAGAAAACAATAAAAATAAATAAAACTAGTGAAATATTTTTCCTCACTTTTTGAGAAAGCAATAAAAATAAATAAAACTAGTGAAAATAAAGGCAACAAAATTTGAGCAACAAAATCAAAATGTAAATTAGCCACTGTTAGAGTAAGACTGAAAAAGAAAATTTTAAGTACAAACTTGAAAATGTAAATTCCCATGGATCTAATTTTCAGAAGGATAAGCAGAAGAGACAAGTTCAGAACGATTCCATACTGATAGTGGAGATTTGCAGCATTGGCACGGACCAATATTCTTTGAGCACATGGAAAACGAATCGGTCAATTCCTTTATGGACCACTATCACAATCCTCCAGGCCCAAACATATTGGGCCATGGCAGCCCACTCTTTTGTACCACAATCCTTACATCGTGGATCCAGGACCACCATGTTATATGAACCTCGCGTTTTATACACGCATAAGAATAATGAATATTTTATATTCACTTAATGAACATTTTCTAATGATAAATATTTTAGAATCGATTTTTTAGATTTATTTTTTAAAATTTAAAATAATATCTATTAAATTATTGTTTGTGATTACTTTTATTTTATTTATAAATTTATTATGATTTCAAATTATACTTTAATTTTTTTTTCATAATAAATTTTATAAATAATTTAAATATAATGTGTTTTTAGTTTAAATTTTACTATAGTTTTATAAATAAAAAATAATAATATTGTAATAATGTATTCCAGACATTATAAGGATAAATATTTAGAAAATATTTTTTATAAATAAATTATTTTTATTACTTATCAAACATTACAAATATTATTGACATGATTTCAGAAAATATTTTTTGAAAATTAATTATTTTCTATCAAATAAATGAAACCTAAACAATTATTAGTTATTTGGATTATACTTTCATTGAATTAGATTTGAAAACCTTGATTACCATACAACTAATTCCAAAACATATATAGAGACCATTTGAACTATGCGAATGATCCTTGTAATTTTCTTTGGACAATTTTGTCGTTTGAAGAGATAGTCTTAATCAATCCGATAGGTGCTCGGATCAGACTCCAGGCAGGACCCACGTGTCCCCTGCTCCCGACCCGTTTCTAACGGACTGACAAAACTACGTTCATGCTCGGTTTTTTACCAGTACTACTAATATTTAAACACAGCCGAGATTTAATATCCGGGCCCCACCACTTGGGAACTTCACCGACCTCTGATCGATGTACGTGTCGACTCAGAATTAGATCCCTCCAATCTAACGAAATTCAAAATCGACGCTTACGTTAAATAATAATAAAAAAGAGTAGGCCCCATCACGTGGAATTTTTATATCATATACTTTTATCTATATATATTAATTTGAATTAATTATCCATAACATATGTAATAATAATAATAATAAAAAAAACATGGGCAAGAGGAGATTTTTATAAACTGGGATTTTACTTTTTAGCTTTTCTTTCTTTCTTTCTTTTTTTTTTTTTTTTTTATAAATGAGACTTTGTATGTTTTTATATATTATATATAATTATATTAATATAATATATAAGTATATTAATTTATATATATATATATATTATTTTATATTATTTAATTATATAATTTATATTATTATATATAATTATATAAAAATATTATATATAATTTATATTATTATATTTATTAATTTAAATTATTACATTATTTATATTAAATATTATATTAATATCATTTTATTTTAATATAATATTAAATATTATATTATATTAATTTATGCTTACTATTATTAAATGAATTTATATTTTTTTTTGTAGTTCATTGGTTATATAATGCAGGTTGATTAGTTTAAATATATAGTTCATTTGTTGTAACTTGTATATTCATTTTTTTGTAAATTGTAAGTTTATTTTTTTTATAAATTGTATGTTTATTTTTTATAAACTGTATGTTTATTTTTGTAAACTATTAGTTTATTTTTTGTAAATTGTAGGTTATTTTTTTATAGTTAAATATTTATAAATTTTCAATTTTTTATGATATTAAAATTGATAACCTACAATTCATATCAATTTTATAAACTATGATTTATATAAATTTTTTATGAAAAAAATAAGTCTATTTTTTAAATATATGAAGAAATAATAATAATAATAATCTCAATATAATTAAAAATAACAAAAGAGATATATATATATATATATATAAAGTAAAAAAAGAAAATTTATTAAAAAATAGATAAAGTAATAATATTTAAAAAAATTATTAAAAACAAAATATTGATTATTGAAAAGATAAATTTTTTTCATATTTACCATCTTACGCATTTTAAATCTCTAAATTACAAAACATTACAAACAAAAATTCGTAATATAATTTAGTTACATGGGACGTTGGGTGATGTAAGTGGTGAAATGTAAAGCAAGGCTCAAATGAAGAAGTGGGACCCGCACACCTTCGCCGAAAATTAAAAAAATTAAAAATGTACAGAAGACGCACGTGCCATTGCTTGTCCTCTCCTTGTCTCAGAAAAATGCAATGGAACGACACCCTTATTTCCTTTCTACCTTTTATTTTCATATCCTTCCAAATACGGTCCTTCATTTTCTCTCTCTGTCTTTATTTATGTATCTATTTTGTAATGCCAGGCCCTTTTTTTTTCCTTTCTTTTTAAATATGTTAGTGAATGAAATTACTCCTTCTCCCTATAAATTTGGACCAATATTTTGTGTGATAATATAAAATAATTGTCTTCTAACATTATGCTACAAAAATTTTTTTTTTAAAAAAAAATCAGCAAAAGCTTAAAGTTATTTAAACATCAAGTTTGGGTTTTTTTAAAATATTAAAATGAAAATACTTTCAAAATAGACTTGTTCAATTCATTATGACCCAACTTAATTTGGTTGATTGGGTCAACCAATAATATATATATATATATATATATTGTAGCAAATAATATCCAAATCATGAGGTAAGGTTTGCTTTGACCAAAAAAAAAAAAAAAGAGGTAAGGTTTGCTAATTCCAATCATACTCTAAATAAATTTAGAAATAAAATAATATATGGACATATGCAAAATATTTTCTCTAGAAAAAAATTTCTTAGTATGTGTATTTGCAGAATCGCTTACTCTCTCACTCACAACTAATTGGGAGTGGTTGTTAGAGAGAGAGAGAGCGGAGAGGTGTTTGTGTCTCCATTTTGAATTTATAGGAGAGAGAGAGAGAGACTAATAACTGAGAAGAATTAAGCTCTGATCAATAGTGAGGCTTTAACATTATTTGTTCATTTCGTGAAATCAATCAATAGTATTATACCAACTAACTAATTGAAGTTCAATTTTTTTTGGCCTTAAAAAAGAAGGGATCGAGAAGCAGGTTGCAGAGGTACAGAAAGCAAAGGATATGAACGGAATGGGAAGGCAAAGATCTGGTGCAACGGCGGTACATCATCAGAGACAGTACTCTGATAACTTCTTAGATTCTTCATCCAATGGTAGATGGCTTCAATCTGCTGGTCTTCAACACCTCCATAACTCTTCTTCTTCTTCCACTTCCATTCCTTCTCTTCAGGTTCTAATTCTTCAATCTTCTATGTTTTCATTTCTACTATTGTTTTTTTTTAAAATAAAAAATAAAAAACCTCAGCCCAAATGACTAATGACTAGGCTGTTGTAATGTCTATTTGAAATTTTAATTTTTGGGTTTTTATTTGGTGTTAAATGGGTTTCTGGTTATATGTTAGAAACGGGTTTTTGATGGAAAGAAAATTATGGATCTGAATGTTATAAAGATTTCACCTTTTGTTGTTGTGTTTGTCGTTTGGTTGCCAAAAATATGATGGAAGGAAATGAAAAATAAATTTATCAATCTTTTAAAGCTGCTCCTGATCTTTTATTTAATTTGTTTATTCCACCGTGGTGACAGCTAATTGTGTGGATTTTATAGATCTGAAGCTAACATTTTTCCAATGTTTGATTGTACTGCTATATGATGGAACTGAAAAACAGGATTACAATTTCGATGGTGGTGCTGGTGGTGGAGGGGGAGGTGGAGGGCAGGCGATGAGAATGTATCGCAATTCGCAGAGGAGTTTTAATGGAGCTAATGAGTTTTATGGGGAGCCTACGACGCCTCCTGTGAGTTCAAGATCATCTAGCCAGAGGAAGAATGTGGAAGACTTTCCAAGTGAGTTCAGTCCTGGGCTCTTGGATCTGCATTCCTTTGATACTGAGTTGCTTTCTGAGGTGGGTCTCTTTCCTTTTCTAGCGTAAGATTATACTATGTTTTCCTAAACCTGCTTCCATATTGTGGACAAATATTTTACCGTTATATGTGGTTAGATTTGGAATATAATTGAGAGTAAATTTGTAAATATTATTCTGGAAATTAATCTCTGGCAGTCTTTGATCCTTAGTTCTGTTGATTCCTCTCACAGTTAATATGAATTCTCCTATTGGAATTGAGTGGTATGGCTTTGCTATTTTGCTCATTTTTTAAATTACTACTTGTGGATAGATTCCAGTTCTTGGCCTGTACGATGGTTCCTCTCTGTTTCATCCTGTTCGGGGGAGGAGCTTTGATGATTCCGAGCCGTATATTTCAAACAAGCAAACTGGCAGAGCTCCTGTTTTGCCAGACAACAATCTCCTGAAGAGCTTTGCTGTGGACAAAGAGAAAGCCAGTTCTGTTGCAAAGATCAAAGTGGTGGTATGTTCTCTCAGTTTGTTTGATTTTACCCTGCCTAGTTTGTACTTTCTCTTTTTTTTTTTTTTAACTGTTCCATTATTTGCCATAAATTATTACAATGCCCACCAGATGGACCTTTTGGAAACTGGTGGACCTTGATAATTCTTCCTACTCAATTACATTTGTAGAGTGCCTTGCTTAACTGAAGACATGCTACCTACAAGTAAGATATGAAGTATTTATGTTGTTATTCACTTGTGATCATCTTCTTCAATGTAGGTGCGCAAGAGACCAATGAACAAAAAAGAGCTGACAAAAAATGAGGAAGATATAATAGAAACACTTTCCAATTCTCTAACAGTTCATGAGACCAAGCTTAAGGTAAGGGTTGTGATGATTTTTGCCATGTTTTTACTCAAGACTACAGTAAAATGAATAGGTCTAGTGATGTCAGTCAACTTCGGATCTAAGTTTCCCAAGTTTGCTCCCTCTGGATAGAGACTATAAATCTGTAACCCAAGTATGCATGGTTTTTCATGAAGAATTATTTACCAACAACCAAAAGAAAGATATTTAATTATAATTTTAATGGCCATGCTACCAGTCTTTGACATAAACATGCCTAGTTTTCATGAATAGTTATTTACTGACAGCCTAAATGGAGATATTAAACTATATTTTTAATGGTCGTGCTGGCTTCTAATTATTATTTTATTTTTTGTTGGAACCTTCATTTTCTGTCTTGCTATTTGCTAAGCTTGTTATAATAGTTTATTACTATGTTCAACCTATTTGCTAAACTTTGATACTTTGTTCTGCTCTTGACCGACTTAGATTTGAAACAATAATCCACCCGGAGACAGTCTCTGATACATAAATCTTCTGTAGGTTGATCTGACAGAATACATTGAGAAGCATGAATTTGTCTTTGATGCAGTGCTGAATGAGGAAGTCTCAAATGATGAAGTAAGTTTGTGACTGGATTAGTTAAGAAAGGTGAAGAAAATAACTCTAGAAAATTAGTGGATGTCTAATCATATGTTGATTACTACTTATGTTTGTATAGGTTTATCGTGAGACAGTGGAGCCCATAGTTCCGATCATTTTTCAACGGACAAAAGCCACTTGTTTTGCATATGGGCAAACTGGTGAATTGCTATTCCTAAGATACTGAATTTTATTCTTTACCTTAGACAATAATGATTAGACAATAATGATTTAAGAATCTCTGTTTGTTATTGACATTTTTTTAAAGTTTTGACCTTAATTTTAATTTTTATAGATCATTATATAATTCCAAATTTCTTATGCTTGGAAGTTGTGTTCCATAATTATTTGGTTTTCATGAGGATAAGCATGTTTTATGCCTTCTTTTTGACTAACCTATTTTGTAAATTTAATATTTTATTTTCATTCTCTTGATTCATCCACTTTTAAAAGCCTAGGAATGGTTGATATAGCCTGAAGCATAAGCGGTCTTATCGTTGTACAGATAGTGTATTTTAGTTCAGTTCCCTTGAAACATTTTTGTTTTCTGTGGTGTGGCATTAATAGCTTGTTTAAAAGTGATTATGTTAGCACTATTGAGGTCAAAACCTAAATTACATATGTTGTTTTCTTGGCATTAGCAAGATGTTTTTTTTATGTATTCTACTTTTTTTGGTAAGAAATATAAAATAATCTAACAGTCATCAACTTATTGCTGTAAACCAGCTTGTACTGATTTTATAATATCTCATCAGGAAGTGGAAAAACCTATACTATGAAACCATTACCGCTCAAGGCTTCACGTGATATCTTGAGGTTGATGCATCATACTTACAGGAATCAAGGGTTTCAGCTCTTTGTGAGCTTCTTTGAAATATATGGAGGAAAATTATTTGATCTTCTCAGTGATCGGAAGTAAGTGGCTTATTCTTTCCTTGTCTGATTATGTAGATGCAAACTTGTGCTCTGAATTTACTGAGAATTGAAATTGTGCAGGAAACTTTGTATGAGAGAGGATGGTAAGCAGCAAGTTTGCATTGTCGGCTTGCAAGAGTACAAAGTATCAGATGTAGAGACAATTAAGGACGTCATTGAAAAAGGAAATGCTTCAAGAAGTATTGGCACAACAGGTGCAAATGAGGAATCCTCCCGTTCACATGCTATACTTCAACTTGCTGTCAAGAGATCAGTTGATGGCAGCGAGTCAAAGCCTCCACGTCTAGTTGGCAAGCTCTCGTTTATAGATCTTGCTGGAAGTGAACGTGGTGCAGACACAACAGATAATGATAAACAGACTAGGTATAGCCTGCTTCTTTACATTTTGTGTTAATTAGAATGCCACTGGCAAAATCACTAAAACAAGTTAAAGATTTCTGTTCCATGGTATGTTGAGAACAAGAAAGAACAAGACACAAGCATGTACACTTGCAAACAATGCATATGGAGCAGAACTTGTCGCATTTAGTATGTTAGAATTGGGAATATTTATCTATCCACGCTTAGCTTCAGCTGAGGGCTGTAGAAATTGATATTTCAAATGGAAGGAATGTTTTACTGTTGCTGACCAATTTAAAGCTAGCTTGAATCATAAGGCACTGTGAATGTAGGACTTGTCCCATAAGAACTTTAAAGGCAATAAAGTGCCTTGTTTGACAATTTAACCTGGAATAAAATGATTAAAGGAACATACAATATAAATGTAGTTTACTACTAAAATTATGTCTTATTTGTCTAAATTTTTAGTTGACCACGTAATTTCCATCTGTGATTAGTGAGTCATGCATGCTAAATAGAGGGCTGTTAAGGAGGTTTCGAGAATCTGACAATTTGAGCTGGACATTGTATCCTAGCTCATTTTTTCTTATTATGATGAAAAAAATTTATTTGCTTTATGGATTAGGTTGTTTATTTGGTTATATTCCATAAATGATGCAGAATGGAAGGTGCAGAGATCAACAAGAGTTTACTTGCACTGAAGGAATGCATAAGAGCTCTTGACAATGACAAGAGTCATATTCCTTTCAGGGGTAGTAAATTAACTGAGGTGCTGAGAGATTCTTTTGTTGGCAATTCCCGCACTGTTATGATATCATGCATTTCACCAAGTTCAGGGTCATGTGAACATACTCTCAATACCTTAAGATATGCTGACAGGTGAATGAAATGATTTGAACTACAAAAGATCTCTCGCTTTAATTTTGCAACATCGCAATATGATGCCTGAATTTGGACTTTTTTTCGAATGTTCCAGAGTGAAGAGCCTCTCAAAAGGGAATGCACCAAAGAAGGACATATTGTCTTCAACCTTAAACCTAAAGGAATCAACTACTGTGCCCTTGTCCTCAGTTTCACCTCCTACATTCGAGGATGACATAACTGATGCATGGGCAGAACAAGATGACAGAGATGATTTTGATGCATCTGAAGACTCCTATGAACAAGAGAAATCAATATGGAAGGAGAATGGGAAGGTTGAATCCTACAACCTACCTACTTCAGAGGATAAAATACGGAGGCCCAATGGTCAGACAAAATGGAAAGATCTATCGAAACCTGATCTTAAGAACTCACATTCAGATGATGACTTAAATGCTTTACTACAGGTAATTTAGAAAAGAATGCAAGTTCTTTTGGATGTGGAGAAATGTAAGTGTGGTTGGCTTATTAAACTCCTGTTGCTTATTCTCAGGAAGAGGAGGATCTTGTAAATGCTCATAGAAGACAGGTGGAGGAGACAATGAACATTGTTAGAGAGGTATGTGATGTGGCCAAATAACTCATGTTCTATGAATATAATTGTATCTGACCATCAAGCCCATTTTCTTTTATTTTCACCCATAGATGCTCACCATGGCTCCAGTAAATAAATTGGGGTGGGTGAACATTTGGCTGTTGCTTTTGATGTTTTCTGATCAAAATGTGTTCAGTGTGTCACAAGATGTGTAATTATGATGGATTCCATACAGTGAAGATTTCCAAAATCTAATCATTTTGGAAACTTGACATGATAGGTTTCTTTGGCAAACCAACCTTGCTAATTTTTTTCAATGTGCTACTTTTCATCATGCCCTGTGAGAATTTAGTGTCTGAAGAATGTTTGTTCCCAAGAAGCACATACATTCATATTTATGAATGCTATCTTTATTTCATTTGCAGGAGATGAACCTATTGGTTGAAGCTGACAAACCAGGGAATCAGCTTGATGATTATATTAGTAGATTGAATGCCATTCTTTCTCAGAAGGCTGCAGGGATACTGCAATTACAAAATCGTTTGGCGCATTTCCAAAAGCGTTTGAAGGAGCATAACGTTTTAGTATCTTCTTCTGGCTACTAATCTCATGGAATGGAGATACAGGCCATAATGTCTGGTTACCTTTTTTTACAGTCAGTTGCAAGATTGTTGGCCTGGAAGTGGATTTGGGTATATGCAATTTTCGTGTGATTTCCATGGATGCTGCGGTTTGCTGAATGATTTAGTGGCCATTATGTACCTCTTGTATTCTTAATTTTGTTCGAGGGGGGTGGAGGATTGATTAAGGTCCCCATCTTCCATTCATATTATACTACTGCTACTGGCTGGCTTATTTGTCGTCATTCTTTTTCAACATTTTACGGGCAAGCATTGGATTACATGCCGTATGGGCATGCTTCTGTAAAGCTATGATGCACTACAATTTGATTCATTAATGGAATACTTGTTCACTATTTTTCTTTTTCATGGAAGGCTCAATGGCCGTGTCAGCAAATATTAGGTTACATACATAATAGTGATAGCTTTCTCTTTCTCAATAGTTTACTAAATTGGTAAATTCTTCATCGAATTGTTTTCTGTGTAGATGAGTTTAGAATTTTCTATTGCCAATAGTTGATTTTTAAGATTAAAAAAATAGCAAAGATTTTGAGTTTTGTAAATAAAAAATTGACTTTAAAAGAAGTTAATATTCAAAAACTTTATCATTAGTTATTAAATTAAATTATTAATACTGTAATTAAGTCACTTTACGAGTACATAAAAATACTTTTAAAACTTAAATACATGACAATAGAAAAAATAAAATCAGATTTTTATACAAGTAATACTATAAACACAGGATCTAGCACAAAGTTGATCAATTTTCAAACATATATTGATGTCTATTGATCTAATTCCGTGGAAATTCTTATAAAAATTTCTATTATATATAAGCATATTGTATATTTTCTTATATATATTTGAAATTTAGAATTAATTACTTAATATTTCAAATACTAACATTTTTGTGGTTTATGCAATAACAAAAAATTAAAAAGGGGGGAAATTTGTATTGGCTCCTAACCTGCATTTTTTCTCACCTTGCGTCCACCGCAATGCTTATGGGGCGGGGATGTCTCCTTATGAGTCTTGAGCCCACTGTATAGATATCATTACAGATCGAATAGAATGAGATTAACTGAGATGAGTTTCCTCCTCTATAAAGAGAAAAGAAAAATTAATACTAATCCAACGGCTGTGATGAGCCACATGAACACTTCGATCATCAAATCCAATGTCTTAGCTAGTCAATGGTGATGATCAACCTATATAATTCGATCATTAATTCAAGGGCATTCTCGTCCCATCTGAAGCTTATTATGCCTTTCAAAATCCCCGTAACAAACTTGCAGTTACAATGGCATTTTAGTAATCTCGCTTTCCCTTTCCCGCCACTTCTCACACTTGTGTTGCAACTCACTACTACTCACTTGTCCATTGCCATCACAAATACAAACCCACGAAAAAACCAAAACAGAATGACCAATCATTCTGATGAAAAGTTTCAATCTTTGAAATGGAAACCGTGATCAAACTCCTCTCTATTTTTATTCTCATTATCTGCGTTTTCATCTCCTTCAAGAATCCAACTTCAAAGATCAAGTTTCATCAACGCTCATCATCATCATCATTGCCCGCAAATTCGTTCTCTTCTTCTTCTTCTTCTTGGGATTTCGACCCTTCATTTTTCTTGTCTATAGAGGGCGAAGAAGAAGCAGATGCCGGTACTCACTGCTCACTCCAGTATGATTTCTACCGCAATTCTTGCCCACAAGCCGAGGAAATTGTTAGACTGATGGTCAGGGAATTTTACAAAGTGCAGTCTTGTGTTGCTCCTGCTCTCTTGCGGCTTGCTTTCCATGATTGTTTCATTGAGGTGACCAATCTTTCTTTCTTGTTCTTGTCGATGATTCTTTTCTTGGTTTCTTCTTTCTTGGTCTAAATTGATGGGTTTTGGTTAATTTGTGCTTCTTTTTTTCCCCTTTTTGTTGTTAGGTATGGTGTTTTTTCTTTTTTCTTTTTTCTTATCATTTCCTTCTTTAGTTCTTCATGAATCTGATATGGATTTTTGTTATAATTAGTGTTTCTTCTAAGATTTTTCCATAATTACTGTGTTGCTCTATTAGATAACGGCTTTTTAAAAGTTTCTGCTTTTGCCTGTGTTTTCCTATCGATCATTTTCTTCCCCATCTATGTTGGTATTGATATTATTAACATTTTTTATGTTATTCTGCGATTTAGATCACAGTTCTTGTTGTTGTTTAATTCGTTATAAGTTTTGACCCCATTTTCATTTTCTTTCGTTGGTTTAGATCACCCTTAAATGTTTTTTATCAGTGCTTTTGTAGAATCCGTGTAATTACAGTTTACCGCAGTCAAAATCTTGCACTTCTGCTAGATTTTGTTCTGGGATCACTTATTTCTTTCATACTTTGATCTGGTTTCATGGGCTTTCTTGACTTCTTATTGTTGTAATACTGTGTTTCATTTTTTGATTTTGTTGATCTATATGAAACATTGATTTGTTTCCTTTGAGATGAAACTCTTTTCAGGGGTGTGATGCTTCTATATTATTGGATGATGATGAAGGATTAGAATCTGAGAAAGATTCTCCCCCCAATCAAAATATGAAGGGATTTAATATAATTGATGTAATCAAGTCACAGCTTGAAGAAGTCTGCTCTGGAATTGTTTCTTGTGCTGATATAGTTGTTTTAGCAGCCAGAGAAAGTGTTGTTCAGGTATATGTTTCCCTTTCTCAGCCCTCTCTTTCTTTCTTTCTCTCCCTTGGAGCCTCATTGAATTTGTGAATTTCAGGCTGGCGGTCCGTTTTATCCACTCTTAACTGGTAGAAAAGATAGTACTAATTCTTTCCCAGATAAAGCAACATCTGAGATTCCTTCCCCCGATGCCAATCTATCACAAACTCTTGCATCTTTTGCATCAAGAGGTTTTGATGAAAGAGAAACTGTCAGTCTCCTAGGTATTATTCTTCCCTTTATAGGTGTTCTTACTTTGTTGATGAATTGAGTTCTTGCTTGAGAATTGTACAATTAATCTTTGCTGTCATATGGTTCTTTCCACAGTAGTAGTAGTAGTAGGTTTGAGCTCTTAAATACCATCCCCCTAAATGCTTGTCATTAGAACTTCCTTTATTTCTTTTCTGTACCTTTCCTTACTATCATCAACCTTAAAAAGGATTTATAATGTATTTTAGTGTTTAAACTTTCTATTGTGATCAGAATTTGGGAATATAATGAGCTCATTTCAATTGAGTTTCCTGCAGGCTTAGTAAAGAGACAATTTTGCTTGATTTAACAGGAAATGGAAATATTTGTTTGTTTGGAAATGAATTCTTTTGGCTGTGGTTTTTGTTCTCTGTTGAAATGGCTTTCTGCATGCTCCCCTCTAGCTTCTGTTTACTTCTACAGAGCAGCATATATATGTCTTTGATTACCCTCAGTTGTGTCAAGATGGTGCTACTTTCATGTCAAGAAATATGATTTCTGAAACAACTTAAAATCTAAATGCGAACTGTTTCCTTCCCTTGCTTCTAGGTGGTCACAGCATTGGAATGATCCACTGCAAATTCTTCAAGAGCCGTCTCTACAACTTTTCTGGGACTAATAAGCCTGATCCCTCTCTTGATCCTCAATTCTGTAGCCAATTGAGGTCAATATGCCACAACAGCCACACATCAACGACACCAGCAGCGTCACCTTCCTTTCATGCCTCAGGTTCGTCATCAGCACCATCCACTTCCATTGACAGCTCTGAATCATCGTCAACAGCATCATCAACTGGCTTCCATGGATCACCATCTCCATCTTCTGAGAAGCCAGGAAGGAAAGGATCAATGTCATCTGCATCACCACCATCACTTTCCTTCCAAGGCTCGATGTCTTCCTCACCATCGTCATTCACAACTCCATTTGTTTCCTATGAAGGCTCACTACTGTCCTCACATGAAGAGCCAGGATTTCAGTTAGCATATGAGGGACCTGGAGTAGATTTTGGGCCAGTATACTACCGCAGTCTTCTGCAAGGTAGAGGAATCCTGATTACTGACCAGCAACTAATGTCTGGAGAAGATAATGGGTTTTGGGTCAGAACGTATGCTTCAAATATCTCTCTTTTCCACCGAGATTTTGCCCAGGCAATGATGAAGTTATCAAATCTCCATGTCTTGACAGGTTTAGCCGGTCAGGTCCGGTTCAATTGTTCAAAGGTGGTTCGATAGAAGATTTGAGTAGGAGAAAGGGAAATTGTATTGATTTTTCAGCTTTCCTGACACTAAGTTTTGTACTTTTGCTCTCTGAAACTTGAAGTTTAACAGCTTTGGATGGATTTCTAGTTTTACCCTACAAATTTAGTATACAAATTTAAAAGAAAACTGTGAAATTCTTGTTCAAGAAAATCTATAAATTTAGTGATTTTTTCTATGTGGCTGATGGTCTAATTTCCACACCATTTAAAGGCCTTTAATTTGAATGATATGGAGCACTCTATGGGTAGTATATGACATGAATCTTGTGACTCCATTTATTGCATATGTTGAAGAATATTCATGATAAGATATTCTAGTAAACAATTGAATACACAATCCTTCAATGCAGGCAAGGGTAATGTAACTTGCTTTCATCTCTGAATAACTAAAAAAGATCAAGAAAGATATCCAGCTAAGATGAAGTCAAGGAAGCCAAATAATAAAATCAATAGTGCAAAATAAGATACACTCAATGTAATATAGAAAGGAACAATTAGGAAGAGAAAACAAATGCATATGCACAAGTTACAACTCACAGACATGGGCATGCATCTATAATCTAGTCGAACCAAATCTTCGCTTTGAACTGTTGATGCTAGCAGATGCTTGTGGAACAGAGAGTTCTTTGTACACGTCTGTGAAGAACTGATCAACGATGTCAAGATATACTGGGCTTCTAAGACGAGAGTAGTAGTGAAGTGCCTCTTCTACATCCAACACATGCTCCACATCACTAACATCCATCATTTCCAGTTCCTTCATCTTTCTTGCTAGTGCATAACCTCCATCATCCTTCTTCTTTGAACATTGTTCTTCTCCTTTTCTCGAAAAGGAACTTCTCTTACTCTTCTCTTCTTTTATTCCCTCTTCTTTCTTCCTCAATGGACTATTTGGAAGCCTCATGGAACTTCCGTTACACCTTTCTTCTTCTTCTTCTGTTGCTGCCTCTTTTGACACTATGGTACTACTACTCTTCATTGTCTTCTCAAGATCACACTCCCATTCATTGCAAAAATCTGTGTAATATTGATCTCTTTGGTGATTCTTGATGCTGCTGGTGGCACATGAAAAGGGGTTGAAAGAAGCAGGTTTTGGTAGCTTTTGATACCCTCCATAGAAGAGAGACTTAATATTTTGGAGAGTCTTGTGGAAGAACATTTTCGTTTTTTGGATGGATTCTTTTAGCTGCATTTTTGGCTCCAATAATATTGCATAGTACAGATGGTTTAGTCCCTCTGTCTCTATCTACAGACACAGCTCTAATCTGTTTGGCCTCGTCTCCAATTGTATATAGACAAGAAAGATTGTGACAGTTGAAGGTTGTTAAGGTCCTCTAGAGACAAAGGCAATAGAGTCTAAAAGCCATATCTATCCTGCTTTTGCTTTCATTCTTTCTTTTTGTCTATACCCTTCATATCACCTTCCTTCTTTAATATGAAATTGTAGGAATCTAGCAACCGTAAGATTTTATGATCATAGATCAGAAGGCCATGCTTTAAAATTTAAAGCATAGATTAATGAATTTCCACAAGTCATCTTCATAATTATGAGATTACAAATTTGAAAGTTAATTGAAGCCTACAATAAATAAAAACAAAAAATAAAATTTCTAAAGCAGATGCTTCTGTTTTATCAATAATAGCAAGGAATTTAGGTACGTGTGAATAGACATCCAAATTTTTCCTTTATAATTTATAGAAAGTAGGCCTATTGGAGCAAAAGTTGTTCCATAAAGACTAATAATATAGTATGGACTTAGGAATCAAAATAATCATGAATGTTTTATTTTGACTACTTTTAGTCTAAAGTGCAGTCTTATTGATTAAGATGCAAAGGCTAAAGTAGAGGGTTGGTGAAGAAAAGCTTGTTCTGAGTTCTAATACTTCTTGTAGTCAACTACTGCTTAATAACTATTTCTCATTTTTGAATTTTTGGACCTATGATTCCCATAATATAAATAATGCTTCCTTGTGAAGCCTGTCTGGTTTAAGATTGCATTAGTTTTTCTTTAAATTTGATTTTTGAAGCTTTTGGTCTTTCACTGATCCTCCATGCCAAAGGGATTGTAGGTGAAGAACACCCATTGCATTTATCTGAAAGGAGATGAATGGACCCATATGGGCTATGAGGTTGGTGCCTAAGGACAATACCTAGTTAATATCAAGATAAGGTGCATTTAGATTTTTGTGCGGTTATGTCACTTTCTCACGGTTGCCAAGTCCGAATCCTACTAGCCTAACATTAATTGCTTGAACCTTTGGTGATTAGTCCTGTGCATGGGCTGAATAAAAGACGAATAATGCAAACTATGTGCATGGGCTGAATAAAAGACAAATAATGCAAACTATGTTTGGTTTTTTGCCTGATTAACTACGTTGCAATTTTAATCTGCCAAATTAAACCGTGATATGAAGAGTTTGGCTTAGGAAAATTGACATTTTGATCCAGAATAGCAGCAGTCGTGGTGCATTAATTGTATGCAAAATTGAAGTTTGATTGTGGAACTTCATAGTTTACAAAAAAATGCACAAGATTACTAAACAACAATCTTCATTGATTATACAAATGCATCAAAGAGAATGTTTTCTACAAACCAATGGTTGGATTGGAGGGACTCGGACCTTTGTACACTGAGAACCACAAATAAAGTAGTCCTGAATACTACAGCTTTTTTATTCAGTTTTCATTTACTCCTTGGTAATGGTAATGTTTATCAGCACCAGTTAAGCTTAGTTTCATGTGGTTTTCAGTCCAGGCAGTAAGGCTCTGCATTTCACATTTTATGATGTTTGGAGTGGTTAATTAATTTTCAGTTAAGATCAAATAATAGAAAATAAATTAATTTTCTTGCAAAAATTGTTTTTCTCCTAACTAATTTTGATTCGCCTCAAGTAATTAAAGGTTATTTAGGTATTGCATGGGAGTTTTTTTTTAAGTGGAAAGGGAGGTTAAAGAGAGTAATAAAAAGGTTTGAAATGGAATATAAATAAAGTTAATTAACTTCATTTTGTTTGAGAGTTTTTTTTAAGAGATTAATGGATATAAACTACTTAATATATTGCATATTGATTATTTTTTTCAGGATATAAGCAGCTCTAAAACCTACATGCTGAGCAAGGAACCTGGAATTCAGGACAACAATATTGGCAACCTCCCTATTCGACTATTTGGTGAATAAGAAGTATTATTAGGGCAGGAGAAAATAAAATACGAGTAATAAAGAGGGATCATGCAGAAGAACAAAGAAAGAAACAGTGGACGAGAAAAAATAATAAAGCAAAAGGACAGAGAAATTATGATATGCAACCAAGTCTCGTGATTCATCATTCCATCAATAATTGATTTCTTCCAAACACCATGGGCCCATATGATGTGCACATAAAGAAAACCCTAACCTAAATGAGGGGAAGTTTCATTTATGAATGGGATAGGGTACCAGAAAGAAACCTTCTAGAATAAACCTGTATAATACTATGATTTCTACTTTAACGCTGTTATGATTACCACCAGGCGTGCAATAAAAAGAAACTCATCCTTGAATGGACAAACAATTGCAAGATGCAACAAAACATTCAGAACCAACCACAGCTAATTGTTAGGTGCATTTTTCCCTTTTAATGTCTCAAATTTGAGATTACCTCAAATTTTTTTTAAAAAAAAAAACAGTAGATAAAGGAAAATCAGAACTTATCTTCTGTGGCAGTTCATATACAACTGAAGGTAGTTACATTCCTTACAATACAATAAAGAGTTCTTCAGATGAACCAATATCAATATATTCTCCATTGCATTTAATGTTCAGGGATGGACCTATAGACCTAAGCACAGTAATCAATTAGTAATTATACATGTCAGTTTCTGTAGTACATGAATTTCAATCATACAATATGATCCTAAAGTTAATTGCATTGACCTGAGGTACCTCTGCCTTCCAATTTTTTTGAGAT
Organism: Omphalea diandra; assembly: GCA_949677035.1. Taxonomy (NCBI): domain Eukaryota; kingdom Viridiplantae; phylum Streptophyta; class Magnoliopsida; order Malpighiales; family Euphorbiaceae; genus Omphalea; species Omphalea diandra. Next base: position 25,402 of record CATIWR010503331.1, on the reverse strand, counting down.
TAGCAGATGACCTCTATAACGCATCAATCCTTCAACATCAATAAATAATTCAGTAATACTTTCTATTGACACTCTTCTTGTTGAATTTAAAAAACTGATGCAACAGCCCGTGGACTTCACCATAGATATTGGTTGCAGAAACCAGATGATCCTTTATTCACTGTGGAAGCTTGTTAGTTGGATGAGAAAAGCTCCGTTTTGAGGGATCACATGCATAACGCATGTCAACCAACAAAATTGCTGCATAATCATTTATGTGTCGTATTGCTCTACCTGAATCAGGCAATTCAAAGAAAAAAGCAAACTCGTTATTGGAGGAAGTCAGCCAGTGACAAAGATAAGCCCAAACTGATAACTACATGCATAACAATATATGTACATGGCATAATGAAGATTGCAAGCTAGGTTTTGGTTACTACCAACTCTCCTGGTGCTCATTTAGCCTTAGAGAGTTGACAGAAAGTTCTAATTAGGCATCTGAACTTGACTGAGCAGAACTGCCCATATATCTTCCCAGAAAATAAATCTATATAAATCTAATGTCTCCATGTAATTTTGTTATGCTTTTTTTAGAAAATATAATATAAAAGATGTAATGGGCTGCTGCTTAGGTTTCACTCTAATGCATGTGAGACGTAATAGGTACATAATAGCTAGTACCAATAACCTATTACTTTCAGTCATTGAACTGGCATATTTCTGTGGATGATGTAGCACTGATCACTCGCCAATTGATTGATTTACAGCATTCATGCAGAGATTTTCATAATACTCTTTTCCTCTGCGCTTCCAACTTCTATGGATGTTGAATGCAGCTTGAACATCCCCACTGAAATATTCACCAACAGCTGAAATTTTGGGGGTTTTAGTAGAATTTGTCTCCCAATCTTTCAATATATTTCACTCTCTCTATCAACTCAATGTCAGACGGACTTGGGTAAGGCAGTCCAACCATAACTATGTATCGACCCATCCCATCACTGAAGTTTATGCCTTCTGATATCTTTCCACCAACGACAGCTAGGAGTATTGCACCACTGTGAGGTGCTACGTCTTCTTTCGAGCCAGTAGACAATCTATCAATTGTTTCCTTGTATTCTTTGCGAACAACTTTCAGGTCAGGATTTCTTCTAGGTTCTCTGAAGGTACGCTTTTTCTTCATAATCCTTTCAAGAATGCCTGATGTCTTCCATGCATCATAGACCTGATGTCTTCCATGCATCATAGACCTGTCCTTCATATTCAAATGAGGAGAAGAATACAACAATTCCTTCAGGGACAACTACCACCAGATTGCAAAGAAAGAGCCATAGCTCCTCTATCTATAACTCAAGATCATCAACACAATTTAGTCAGCCATGGTTTCTTAAAAAGGAACTTTAGAGAATAAAGCAAATCATTATATTGAATATAAGTTTCACAGAACTCGAAGCAAAGATGGCAATACATAACAATACCAAGATATGATATCCCACTAGACTCCCATAAGCCCCTTACCAAAGGAATAACAATTATAATAATACATATATAAATTTTATAGTATAGCTAGAAGATTATTGATAAGTGAAGACAGTAATATGCTCATCATATTTAATGAGCTTCTGGAGTTGTAGCTAAAATCAAACGATCGACCAGAATGGCCCACAAAACTGCTATCGGTAGAATACTCTCAGGCGGGACAATGTGATTGCATGAAAAGAAATGCAGCTCATTTGGTGTTAGCCATGGGAAGAGACTCTCCCTAGTCTCTTCTATAGGCTGCAGAGTCCCACCTGCCAATATAATTGCATGTGCTTCCTCAACAATCTGCAGAATTGAGGATTTACATTGCCTTGATTTACAGAACAGACAAGAGAGAAAAAAAAAAACAAAAAATGAATAATTGCCAATTCGGTAAAACTGGATTATTACATCAGCATCCTTTCGTAAATCTAATTTCCCAAAAATTTGACGACAGATATACATGCGCATAAGCGTGTGTATGTGCATGTGTATGCACACTATCATTTTCATGTGATTTCAAAGATCCACAGAGAGCTGCAGCAGAAAAAATAGTGACAAACCTCGGAAAAAAATTTTTCTCCTGTGAGCATAACATATTTTAAGAATCCTCCTTGTCTTCCCAAGCATGTTGATTTAGATTTTGAGATTATTATGCGCCCATCACCATCATTATTGGTTAGTGATAACAACATATCCACTAATGCCCGGAAACTGGAAAGAGTGCCCCACTTCTCACCACATTCTCCAAGACCAGTTAGAACTGAATCTTTCTTCAAGCTAGCCACCTTTTCTCCATATCCACATACCTGAAGAGATGATAAGGGCATAATAATGATGATCATAAAAAAATTGGTTGACATGAATTTACAAAGATAATAAAAAGTGAGGACCAGTATCACTTTGTGGATAATGTTGCTTTCCTTTACATACTGGAGCAATTTGATCAAATTAACATTGTCTATATTAAGAGAAAAAAGAAAATCATCTGTGGCCATGGAAGTATCAAAAGAAGTTTTTACTTAAGTAGCTTTTTCTAAAACTTGGCCAGTATATGCATGGCTCAAATCCTTCTCACTGCAAAGAGTTTGCAGGAAAGCATGAGTGACAACCATCAGAGTTTGGATATATCTTCGATTTCCAGGTCCCAAGAGATTGCGAAATCTTGCAAAGTACTTCTCTAAGTTGGTATGCACATTCTCCAACTGAGTAAAGTTTTCCAAACAAAGAAGAAAAACAAGAGTTAGACCAACTCCTACTGTAGACTAACTCCTATTAGAATTCTGACTAAAAATTCTAATCTCAAATCAATTGCTTAAAATTGTTACTGGTAGTTTCTAACGCATGGTTATGCAGTGGATCTTTTCATATATAAATGGGGTTTAGCCGTTTGGCCAAACGCTAAAGAGAAGCCAGATCAGATACATAACCTTATCGAGCTGGTCAATTAGATCCTTGAAAAGAAACAATAAATAACATTAGAGACAAATGGAATTGACAATTTATGCACCTCTGAAAATGTAATTTTTGCATCATGCATGCTGATTAGGGAGTCAGCAAGATTATATGCTTCGTTTATTATAACAATAGTGTTCTTCAAGTTCAGCCCAAGCGATTAACGTAATGATTTTGATAGAAGAGATTGATATGGGAGAACAATAAGGTCAGCCGCTGGGACCATGCTTCGGGAGCCATAATATGGACATGTTCCCATGCTTCTTCCAAGCCGAACAACATCTTCAATATCCAGAGCTCCTTGTTGGGAAATTTCATTCCTGAATTGCCTTTGCAGCTTATGCTTTCTAAGCATGAGGCATCCAGAAGATGCCTGTGTTCGACATATCGAGTAGGGCATGTACGGAATCGCTGGGAATTCTTCGTTTTTATTCCATTTTCTGTTGCTATGAGTACCCAATCTAATTTTTTCTATTGGATTTGATCTGTTCTGGTGATTAATTTTATGGTTTCTGTTGATTTCCTCACCAGAATAAAGGTTTTTTTTTTTTTTTTTGAAATACGAGATGGCAGAGAATTTTCCCGCGCAAACCGTGAAGAGGGAAAGAAAAGGTCTTTGTCTTACGGAAAATAATTTATATAAGATATTTATAGATAAAAATATTTTGAGGAATACACTTTCTAGTATTTGGAATATATTATAAAAAATATTAATTTTCTTTATTCGGATCATATCTATTATCTAATATGAGAAAAATATATTAAAAATAAAAATTTTTAGAGATCTCACCTATCATCAATCACTATTACTAATTGATAATGACTGGTTATGAGTGTTGATAATCAAGTACGATCAATAATAATAAAAATAAATATTTATATGATTATTTTTTATATTATTTTTTATATAAATGAGTTCGTCAAATTTTAAAAAATGACTTCTCATTTTTTAAATAGAATTTTTTTTGCAATTTTATTTAATTTTTTCTTTGACTAAGGAAATATTTTTGTTGATCAATTTTTGAATATACCAAACTGAGCAAAATGCAAAAAAATATTTTCTTGAAAAATATTTTTTACAAAACAAATATATGGAAAAAAATGTAAAGAAAAATTAAGTCAATTTTCAAGAAAATAACTTTCCATTTTAAAAATAAAAATCATTTTTCAAATTTTAACAAATTTATTTAAATGAAAAATAAATTATATAAACACATACTAATCATTCTTGACTATTAATATATTATCACAGAACATTTTTTACTTCTGACAATTATCACTCGATCATCATTGAGATAAGTGACATTTTCACAAAAACTTTCATTTTTAATTTATTTGTTCTTATATTGAACAACAAACGATATAAATATAAAATATTTATAATCTAAATTTTATTACAATTATATAAATCAAAAGAAAATTAATATGCTTATAGTATCTTCCAAATATTAGAAAATGTATTGCTAAAAAAAAATTTCCTCATAAAAATATTTTTATTATAAAATATTTTTTTAAACAAATTATTTTTTGTGAAATAAATGGAGTCTAAAGCTATGTTTGTTTGGCGAAATATATCTTATTTTCTACATTTTAAATTATTTAACATATTTAGTAAATTTAACAATTAAATTATTTTTAAAGGAATTTATTAGATTTTAATAAGTTTATTTAAATAAAAATATTTTTCATAAATACATATTTATTATTATTAATCATTTTTAATCATCGACACTTAGTGAAATTCCCATAAATTTTTTTATTATATTTTTTATATTAAATAATAAATAGTATAAATATAAAGTGTTTACGATATAAATTCTTATTATAATATTTAAATAAAAAAACTATTTTTAATATATTTCAAACATTAAAAAATATTTTCACTAAATATATTTTTTTAAAAAAATTGCACAAATAAATTATTTTTATAAAATAAATAGAGCATAATACAACTTGAGTCGCATCCAACACCGGTAAAATTCAATTTTGACTCAATTTGATATATTAAAATATTTTAATCATTTAAAGTCAAATTTTTTACAATATTTTTAATGTAGATTTAAATAAATTTCACTATATTTGAATTTTAGATTGATAAAATTATAATTCTATAGAATCATAAAATTATTTATAGTTTGATTATAATAATTAGATTATTTGAAGTTTGATTATAATGGTTAATTATTAAATAATTTAATTTGACTTGATAATTTATTTAAATAATTTTATGAAGTTGTAAGTTCAAAGTTAAAAATTAAAATAATAAAAAAATGAAAATGAGAATAATACAGATTCAGATTCAAGCCCATCATCAGCAATTATAATGTATGATAAAAAGCCCAATTCATTTAGCCCAACATCACAGCTATCATCAGAAATGAGATTGCCCGCACCTAATCAAAACTAACCAACCCTAAAAAAAAACCCTAGGATATCATTTCCTCAACGCCGCTCTGTCTTCCCTAACGTACAAAAACTCCACACCTAGGGTTTATCGGCACCTGCTTCAATGGTAAACCCATCTATCTCGATAAAGATCCAAGCTTTACGTCTCTATGTATGTGTACACTAACCAATGCGTTGAAATTTGCAGGGTAAGGGAACAGGAAGTTTCGGAAAGAGGAGGAACAAGACCCACACCCTCTGCGTCAGGTGTGGCCGCCGTACGTTCCACCTGCAGAAGAGCCGTTGCGCTGCATGTGCTTTCCCGGCTGCCCGCAAGAGGAAATGTAAACTTTACCTTTGTGTCTTTCTTTTATTACTGACTCTTTATTGTTTGTTCCTTTAATCATTTTATTCGCCTGTTTGTATCAATGTGCATTGAAAAAGTAGTCAGTGATATGGTCTTTACTAGTATTGTTCTCTAGCTAATGTAGCATGTACATACATGTATGTGTATATTTTGAAGTTCCTCTTTTGTTTTTTTTTTTTTGAAAAAAGCTCCTGTTTTGTTGTTAGCTCATTATATATGTAGTATATTTTGGCTGGGTGTGTAAAGTTGTATGATCATCTCTGTAGCTATTATTAGATTTAAACCATTGTCCTAGCTTTGTTGTTTTTGCACACAAGTGATGGGAACTCGGTAAATTTGTATCCAGATTAGGTGGCTGTGTTATTTATTCTTTAAAAAAAAAGTTGGTCTAACCTCTGCACTAAGCATAGCGTGCTGTATGCGACTTGGTTTGTGAAACAGCAAGGTTATGTATGTTTTTAATGGGTTTCAGACAACTGGAGTGTGAAGGCCATCCGAAGAAAGACAACTGGAACTGGAAGAATGAGGTATCTCCGCCATGTTCCACGCAGGTTCAAGAGTGGTTTCAGAGAAGGTAAGAGGAGATACTTTCTTAACCTCTTTGATTTATGCTGAATTATTTTTTCTTTAATTTCTGAGTCTGTTTCCTTTCTAACCATGTGCTACATTTAGGCTTAAGAGATTCCTTGTTTTGTCTCATTTAGGTACTCAAGCAGCACCAAGGAAGAAGGGAGCTGCAGCAGCATCTGCTTAAGGTTTGGAAGGGTCATCATGGGCTGAAATCTCAGTACCTTATTATAGAGTTAGTCAGTTTTTACGTAGTTGGACAAGTTTCATGAGAACACTGTTTAATTGGTTTTATTCACTTTTAATGCTCTACTTATTCAATTTTCGTTCTGATTTGTAGTTGTTTGAATACTGAATGGGGTTTTTGAGTACCATTGTTCGACCCTTGAATTACTTGATGCTCCTATTAAAGCATAAATTTTATCTTTTGTTTAATGTTGGAGATCTTGGAATTTCCAAGTAGTCATAGAATGACTGAAGACGAACGCTAAGTGCGACCTTTGTTTATTTTTGTTGCAGCACTGAATATGGTTCTGCAACTTGTTCAATACTTCCTTGGGCAACTTGATAATCTTGAATGGATTACGGTGGTTAGATGTTGCAGAAATATTGGGGTCAACTTTGAATGGGGTTCAAACTCCCCAAGTAACAGAACACGTGCTGTTGGGTCAACTGTGACTGAGGTTCAAACTCTCGAAGTGACACAACTCATGATTTCAGCATCCAGTTATCGCAATTTGCCTATGGTGTACGGATTAGATGTTGGTGTAGATGTAGTAGAGTTATTGGCTAGATGAATGCTCGCGATTCATTCTGGCCGTTTCTCCAAACATGGTAGTAACGGGAAAATGAATCTGACTCCTAATGGTTTCTAGGATGAATGATAGTGCTTTTGTCCAGTGGATTTCAATGGTTGCCATGCATTGAAACTGGCGGTAATGTTTCTTTTATATATATATATATATATATATATATATATAAGTTTTTGCTTCATACATCATTTAATAATTTGACACATCAATTATTTAAAATATTCAAAATTAATGTCATAAAAATGTTTTAAATATTATTCTCTCTTAAATTTTAAAATAAAAGTTATTTTATTATTCAATAAACTTTTTAAAAAATAAAAAAAGTTAAACATAAAAAATTAAAGAATTTGATTATTTAAATAATTAATAAATATTTTATCTTTTTCTATACAGATTTAAGAAATATGAATATTAATTTTATAAAAATAGATGCATAATTTTGAATCTTATCTCAAATTTTTCTTAAAAAAACATATTATAAGCAATAATTAATTTATTTGAAAATGTGTAATTTATAATAAGGTTAAGATTATGAAATTATTTAAATTATTGTAGCAATTTTTATTAAAATCAATTTAAAATTTTTTTTATAAATATTTTATCTTAAAAATTAATCATAAAATTTAAAATTTTAAAAATTTAAACAAAAATTCACACAACATACAATTGTTTGTATTAATTCTTACCACACCCAAATAAGAGTGTAAATGAACCAAAACAGTTCTTAAATTATTTGAGATCGATTCGAGAATTACTCAAAATCGATTCAACATTAATCGAATAAAATTCAAGCTTAAGCTATTTGAGTAATAAAGTTAACCAAATTCGAGTATCAAAATACTCGAGTTGAATGAAACTTAAATCATATGAAGTAATTTTATTAATTTATCCTTAAAATATATCATATTTATAATATTACTCAATCGGGTTTAACTGATCCATCAAATTTATTCAAGCTTATTCAAATTGAAATTTCAATTTACAAGATAAAAAAAAAAGTATATAAATAAACAAGTCTAATCGAATTGAGTTCGAGTATTCGAGTATTTAACTGAGCTTGAGTTTAAGTATAAAAATTAAAGCTTGATCGACCTTGAATTTAAAATTTTAAAGTCGAGCTCGAGCTCGAATCTAACAAGGTTCAACTTGACTTAGCTCGATTACACCCCTATCCAATGTAAATGAAAGGGAATAGGAAAGTGTTGACAAGGTTCAACTTGACTTAGCTCGATTACAGCCACCAAAAATGCAAATGAAAAATTTTCCCGTCCGTTTCTTAGTCGGGCTTTACATTGAAAGGGAATAGGAAAGTGTTGTCACAAAAAATTTTTCCACAGCAAGGTGGGAAAAAAAAAAAATGACTTCGTAAGTCTTAAGCTGGAGTTTGAGTGTACCATAATGGTGCTCTTAAGATTTTGAAACCTCACAAGTTCTCCATCCAATTACGGGATAACAGTCACATTTTGAGAAGGGAAGGGACTACTTGAAATTGGGGAGAAAAGAATTTTACAGTAAAAGAGAGCTTTTCATTAAATTTTTAACTAACCTCAGGATTTACATAAAATTTCCTCAAATTCAAAATCAAAAGCAAACGTTATATCTATCGTATCAATTGATGATATTTGACAATATCCATCAAAATGTCGGAGAACTCCAGTAGCAAAAAAAATGAAAGCAAAAACAAAAAACATTTTCCCAATATATACCTGAAGGGGGGAAAAAAGGGCCCAGATGAGTCTGAAGTTTCTCTGCATTTGGAATTCATAAAAATTACTAGCTGGGCTTGAATTCACCAAATCTATGTTTTTCTTCGTGCAACTGCCTGAAGACATAATCTAGCTCTGGAAATGCAGCCAGAAGGAGCAGCTCAAGGAGGTCAAAAGCCAGTTGCTTCAAACAAACTGATGACTACATAAAAAAAGGCAGTTGCAACTGTTTTAATATAATTTCCAAATCGAAGAGGATAAAAAATGATAGAACCATTATTGTTCTCTGGTTAAACACTAAGCAAAACCAAGTCAGTAAATGCACGGATATGAAGCCATCTACAACCAGGTCATGTAACACATAAGCTTTCTGTTAAGCTTGAATTGTTTCAGTTCCTACTGCCTAGCTTACTGTATGGACCACTATCAGCTAGAATATCATGCAAGTATTTGACCTTTTGATTAAACAGTGTCTGAACAGGCCTTGTCAACCATGTAAAGAGGCAGATGCACAAAATGCATTTACTAAGAGAAAGATGAGAAATGTCAAGTCACTTAGGGTGTTATGGCTGAGGAGGAGCTATGAGTTTGAGAAACATTCACATACATATGACCTATTGCAAGCAAAGATATAGAGCATGTTTGGCGTTGCTATTGCAAAAAGCAATATTTGGTTTTTAAACTACAACATTTTTAACTTTCAAGAATATTTTTAGCTATTCATAAAAATAGTTCAGTTAACGTGTCAACTCAATCGAACAGCTATTTGCAAAAGCTTTAAATACGAGCTTTTTGAAAATCAACTTTTAGCTCACAAAACTCAAATTGGAAAAATCCATCATCAATAAACAAAGAGCTAAAAATAAAAGAAAAACGTGCCTATATATTACTAAACTGCTAAGTAGCCACTACAAATAAAAGAAAAATGCCCAGATGCAAAATCGGGAGTGAAGGAAAAATAGTCCCTCGACAACAATATAAAAAAGACGGACAAGAAAGAAAAACTGACCCTGTTGTCTCTAGTAATCTAATATGGCTAAAGGAGGCTAACCATTCAGAGTTAATATTTATGTTCCTCTCATTTCCTAATCTTATAGTGGCGAACTGAGAATGTAAAATAAAATCCATTTGAGAATGTTTACCAGAGGTTACCTAAAATCATACATCAACTACTTTTGGATGTCACATGTACAGAAAAATAAGAATCGATTTTGAAAAATGAAGTTACCTGCAGAAAGAAATAGAGATCTTTAGCACATTGTTCGTACTCTTTTCGACCGACAAGACCAACAATAGCAGCCGGTGCATTATCTGCGTTGAAAAAGCAAGGTTCATAGCCACAACCAAGATCAGTAGCTGGCACTATGAGTATGAAATAAGTTGCTGTCAAATGCAGATAATAGACACCAAACTCATAAAAATGACATTACCAATCATCAGCTCATAGACAAATTTAGCACGTCTATCTGCTTCTTGTTGTAGTTGCTCATCACTGGGTCTTGGTGAAGATATTCCAGCAGGTTGCTGGCCATGAGGTGAACTTAATTTAGGTGAAGATATATCTGTGGGTCGCTGATCATGAGTTGAGTTATAGCGTGAGTTGGTGGAGGATGGTGGTAGTCTCTTTGGATGTTTGGTAATGAATATCCCATCTGGCCAAAGAATCTATGCAAGTCATAAGGAAGGCCCCATTAGCTATAATAAAAGAACATATAAATCTTCTTCCTTAAAATACAAAAATAATAAGGCTATTACCCAGCAAAGAAATACCAAGGATCAAAATTTCTAAATCAAAACTTGAAGTCTTAATTGTCTACATGATGCAGCTAAAAAGAAGCTGTAGGAACTAGGAAGAGAAAGATGATAGAACATATACAATGTATATCTTAGTCAAATAAATTCTGGGATATTGTAAAGTTTTTCTTCTCAATGTTAGTTTGTATTCATCTAACGAGCCTTACAAGATCATGTTTTAAAGCTCTTTAGTTGCTGCTTCACCAATATGCATACCTGGAATATATCCTAAGAACAGCATGGGGAATTTCATAGCAAATTTATATGGCACAATCAAAATAAAAATATAGTAGCCAAGCACCTAAAAGATATAAACAACAACTACAACACATGCAAATAATTAATTTTTCCTTTACTATCACCTTATAATAATGGAAAACCTGCAATTGCTTTTCAACATAAAATAAAATATAGTAGCCAAACACCTAAAAATATAACACATGCAAATGATTAATTACTATCCTCTTATAATAATGGCAAACCTAAAACCGCTTCTTGCATCCCTTTCAACATAAAATAATATTTTATCAACAAAATTACCCTAATCTAAATGTTCAGTTCCAACAGCTCGTAAAAGGTTTGGAACCTAGATGTATCAGCCTCACTTCTTATCTTCTAACTTCTAAGATGCCAGGCAATTTTCTATCAGCCATAAATATATGAATATAGTAAACAAATACACAATCGCACATGTATAAACTGAAAGCAAATACTTCAACATATCTTACAACACAACAATAAATAATGAAAAGCTACGCCTGACAGATGTAGAATTTGGCCACTTCTGCATTATGTTCATAATATCATGACGAATGCCCACATAGGAAAATACGCTACATTTACCCACCCCCTCGCTCTTTCTTAACCTTAATTACAAAAAAAAAAAAAAAGAAGATAAAATCACATGCCGGTTTAGGCATTGTAAGTTGAGTAAAAAAAGATAAAATTTAACACCAAACAAACCCTAATCAATAAGACCCATTATTAAGTTTTTTCAAGAAAAAGGAATCAAGGAATTTTTAGTAAAACAGTTTCTACAATACAAAAAGCTGAAAATTTTGGTATATTACCTGCTCAACCCGTCTGATCCCTGAAGCAACCACTGAACCAGTACGTAGAAGCTGGATTTTCTCTATCAACCAATCATCTAAAGCATCGCCCATTCCTAATTGTAGAATCTGTTTGACCACCCAGAATGCCTTCCTCCTATAGCACACAAACGATTAATGTTTAGCAGCTCATGTCCATCAATCATTGAAGGACCTGAATCTGTTGTTATGACAATCGAGAATCAAGCAAAAAGATAATATCATATGTGCACATCGTTATATATTGCATACCTGATCCATCCACCATCTTGAAGCTGAAAGATGACATCGATCATATCCAATATAGGGATAGTTAAATTTGGAGGAACCCACTGCAAGGAAAAGATGAATATAATGAGAGCGCTCTCTCTTCTCTTCTCAATCTTGTAATGGGTCAGGATAGGCCTTAACTGCTATGGGATAGAAGATTTGAACGATACAAAGCAGATATGGATGATATGTAGTTAGTTTAGTTTTATGTCAGTTTCCTTACATTAATCATGGGTAGTTTTAGTTAGTGGGTGGTTATTTTGTGGTAAAGAACTTACCAAGTTCTAACAACTTCTATTGGCTTTTTGTGTTCTAATAACTTCTATGATGGAGAGATGAGAAGACTTGTGTTTTCCTCAAATTGAGTTTGTTTACAGATCCACAGATTCTCTCATCTGTTGAGCGCTTATTGTTTGTTTTTCAACAGCTAGAAGGGTTCTCACTTAATTGAGCCCTAACTATACTAAATCTCCTTTTTGTTTTGAATCTGTCAAGATAGCCACAAACCCAATAACAAGATCCAATCTCTGGGACCATAACATTACCCCAGTCACATACCCCATCCTCTATCCATTGAACCATTTCTGCTCTTGGGCTATTTACCAAAGCTTATATGAGAGATCCTTATCACGGAACTAATCAAAATTCACATCTGTTCCGAGAAGTTAGGACAGTCGAAGACAAAAGTTAAAATCACCATATACGATGGTTATGCTTTGGTTTACCTCCGTTGGAAAGGTAGGATCAGTAGCAGCATCAAGATTCATCTCTGATTTCTGTTCTAACCCTTCAGATTGTCTTCCTTCTACAATCTTCCCTAGATATCTGACAGATGATGTATTTTTTTGAGTATCTGAATCACTGCCTGAATCCTCAAATGACTTTCCAGACTCTTTACCAAGCTTTTTACTCTCAGAATTGTAGCTTGGACTCATCATCCTTGCCCCATCTGCAACAAAATTATTCTTTGCCTGCGATACAGATTCCTTGTCTTCTGTGACTAACTGTTCCGTCTTCGAAGATAAGGAGTTTATAACAGGCCCGATAAAATTTGAAAACTTTTTATTCTTTTCAGATGGCTTGTCATCAAGGTCAACTGGAAGTCCAAGCAAAAACAAAATGACAAATGAGCAAGGGAAAAAAAAAAAGGAAAATTAGAAAATATGGCATTGGAATTGAAAATACTCCACCTGACAATGTCTCAATGATAGAGAAGGAATTTGAGAACACATATGTCTGCATTACAGAATAAACAATAATAAGAAGTAACAACAAAAGGACAATACCCAAACAACAACCCCACCCAATCCTCCAAATAATAATATTATTAACTAAAAAGAACATAATCTATGAACAAGCCAGAAGAGAATGTAAACCTGAGAATCAACACTAAGAAAGTCCCAAACTTCAATAGATCCTGATATTGTAGGAAGTTGCAGGAGCTTCTGAGACATAAGCACATAAAATGGTTGAAGAAAGATTGGATGCATGATACAAAGACACTGCAGACCAAGCATAAAAACCCATTGGCAGGGACACTGATACCCCAGTGTCCGTACAATAATTATATGTTTACACAGTCAATCTAGTATCAGCACACAAATCTAATGTCAGATTATTTAACTCGGTCTTTTAATATGAAACTAAACAAAAAAAAAAAAAATCAAATCAGCATAATCTTATGCAGATTTGGGTAGTAATTAACAGCCAAGCACTGCCATGAAATTGTTTGATGTTGGCATTCCATCAGGAAATTAGAGTTCCTAATAAGAATTCAAGGACCGAACTCAGAGGGACCCTGAATCTCTAGAATACCTCCAAACTAAAGTTCAAATCCAATTCTCCCATTTAAAGCAGGTAAAAATAAATCTTTAACCTTTAGGTATCTGTCGAGTAATTTAAACCGCTCTTGAATGACAGGCATGTCTAAGCCTGTTGAAAGAAAATGCTTTGGTGGCAAATGAAGATTATACTCTGGATACTCTTTGAGACGGCGGTGCAACTCTTCAAAATGTCGAAACCTGCAGCCATAAAATTCAGTTACATAAGTTATAAGATTTGCAAGGAAAATATAACAGATATCACTTGTTGTCTATACTATAATCAAATAGACAATTACTATACGGAAATAAAAGGGAAACAAGAAAGCTGACAAAGAAATCCACGCACCTTCTTTTGATTGACCAACTATTATTATTTACATCAGTAACAGAAATGGAATAAACAGCAAATGTTCTAGATGCACTCTTCACAATGTTTGCACCCAACACCTGCAAATAGGATAACACGTTCTGTATATGTCAACAAAATTACAGGGAATGTTAACCAAGATGGATAAAATCATGGGGTTCCAAGGCATGCACCTCACATTTCAACTTAAAAAATGAATCACTCATCAATGAATTTTTCAATGAATTAACAGTTGAACTATGATTTTCAGAAACAGAAACGTAGGGTGCAGATGAACAAGCAGTGGTTCCACTGTAAACTCTACACAAGCCTTCAACCTCAGAATCCTCACTAGAATCATCAGCTTTAGCATGTCCTTTTGAACCAAGTATATCCTGACCATCTCCAGACAAGAAGCTAGTCCTCTCAATCTCTTGCCAAACATGTGTCTTCTGAGTACTTGATCTCGACCTTTTCCTGCCAGACTCTGGTCTATCTAATCTTTCATACTGAGCCTGACCTCTACTAGTCTTCTTTGCACCACGACGTAAAGGATTTTCAAGTGGATGATGAATGTGTGAAACAGTCAGGTTTCTATTCGTTTTACGATCCCAAACTTTAGTTCCAGGGTCATCAAGGCCAGTGACACTGCTTGGATCTTCCTCATCAGATGTATGAGGACTAATGCTACCTGATTCAGCATCATCCATACCCATGAGATCTTGCTCATCATCTTCATGATATGAAGAACTTAAAGAATGATTTGATAAGTTCTTATCTGTTTGATGAAATGAATGTTTTATTTTAGATTGATCAGAATGCATTGTCCAACCATTGCACGGAAGTGAGGCATCAAGTTTCTTTACACCATGCTTTTCCTTGGGTTTATGCATCTTAGATTGATCCACTATAACAGACTTACTGACAGAAGGATTCTGTGCGACCTGCTCAATTACACGATTTTGACCTTCTTTCTTTTGGTAGTTTCTTCCTTTCGTCCACATATTTTCAAAATTTTCTGGAGCAAGAGCTGCCGTCTTTCTGCGAGAAACTACATCCAACACCTCACCCCATTCTCCTGAACGATACCGCTGAACTTCGTCCTTAGATTGGGAGTTCAATGGCAATGAGTCCCATGAACGGGAAGACCGAGTATCAATGGAAAGCAATGGATCTTTTGATATACATTCTCCGTTCACATTATGTGTTTCAGGTGCAACTTCTGCACTTTTGGATTGATCAGTTTTTAACCGGACAAGTTCAACGCCAGTAACATTAGGATCCAGAAACCTGGAGAACTGATCAGATGAGATCTTTGAAGATCCATTGGGTTTGGATTGTGATGCCTCTTGTGCTGCAGCAACTACTTTATTAGTCCTAGAAAGCACCAAATTTTCAATCCTTTCGTTTATGAACCTGTCCAAAAAATTGGGGGAGAAAAATGACAAAAGCAATAATACTGAACAAAAACACAAAGAAAACAGAAGGAACAACTACCTTGGACTAGCTAAGTTTAAGACTGGTCGCATTACTGCACAAGCAAGAAGTTCCCTCACTATGTAACGGAAGAAAGAGCACTGCAGATCTTCTGGTCTGAATGTGAAAGAAATGAGACCTTCCATCATATGTTGCAAAACCTGAGAATAAATGGACAATATTATAGTCACTAGAACGATGGCAAATGTCAGGAATAAATCCTTTACCATTGCAATTTATAGCCAGATATTGGCCACCTTTCTGTGTAACTAGAAGGTAAACCTTCAAGTAAACAACCTTATGCTCTGCTTCCGCAGAAAATAAAGCAGGGTGCAATTTGTTCTCGACAGCCAGCACAAGCCGCAGTTCCTTGTCTCGCTGTTCAATAGACATCAAGCCAGACGAATGCTTTTCAATCTTTACTTGACTAGCTCGAAAAAGCTCCAAATGGGTGCAGACAAGATTAATAAGATCCCTGTCATCCTAGAAAATTAGTTCTAATGTAAATAACCTAGGGAAAGAAAATAAATTAAACAAGATGATTGTGGTTAGAGAAAATAATAACCTGGTCAAAAGATCAATAAGATTTATATTTCTCATGCGACTAGAAAATTCCCCAAAAACGCCATTCATTATCTGTACCAGTTCCTCTGGAGCTTCTCTGTCAGGTGTTAAGCGAGAGAACCATAGATCAGTCACCCACTCAGAAATTAAATGTCTAGTGAAGTGATTAATTGCATCCTCAACAACGGGAGAATTCACTTTTCTTCGCCAGTCAGGCTTTTGAGGAACTTTAGTATGTTGATGAGTGTTGGTTTGAGACAATATATTTGCTGAGGAAGGTTTGCCATTGTATACAGCAGCTTTCCTCCGCATTTCATAATCTAAGGAAAAATATCTCAGTAGAATTATTAAGGAAGCAGCAGCAGGCAAGTTGACCCACACTGAGGAGCTTGTCACTGCAAAGGAGAAAACTAACAGTGAGTTACACTTGTGGGCAAGCGAAAAATAAGACATCACAGACGATAGTGCACAGCTTGATGCCCAATAGGCTAAAATAATAAACCAGAACTGGAGGTTGGGAGTAGATATCTACACTTGAACAATTCAATGAATGTCACTATATAAACTACAATCCAGTTCAAGCTGACGTCAGTGAAACTTAAAGCACCCTCAAAATCAATCAGCCAGACGATGAACTCAAGCGATGCAGCAGTATTATGCGCATCGTTGTTTCTATCTCCTAAACAATCCTTACCACAATGCTAGACAATGCTATCGACACGAACAAAACAATGCAAACCACTAAAAATAAATGCTATCGAGTAATTAAATTATAGCAATTAAGTAACTCGATCAAAATAATTAACAATTATAACAAAATGAAGTAAAAGCAAACTGATTCTGAACTCAAATTCAGTTAACAGAACAAATTAAATAAACTAAAAAAAAAAAAAATCAAACTGAAGGAATGAAAACTACATCAAGACTCACAAGACATGAGATAGGATAATCCAACAACGCAAATAACCAAAATGACGATCCTCTTCTTCGCTTCCTCCGCTAGGTCCCGAACAATCACCTGCCTCTGCGCGCTCATCTCACCTTACCAAAACCAAACCTATTGGATTTTTTCCAAATCCTAAAATAAAAATCAACAGATCATAACCTCAACCTGTTGTGTCGTCTGCACAACAACCCGATTACGGAAACAATCATCTTACGAACCGGACGAAATCAAAGAATGCTGAACTAAAGAATAAAAATATTATGGGATGGAATCAAAGGGGCAATCTGTGCTTGGATAGAATTAAAAAAAAAAAAAAAAAAAAGCAAAAGGCGATAAATAATAAAGTGATGACGACGACGGGAGAATTCAACGCGAAGACCGTTAGGTTTTTGCTGTTCGCTGTAGTGGTTGTCGTTGGCATTCGTCTTGTGACAGTATTTTTTGGATTTTTATTTATTTCATTTCGTATTTTATTTATTTATTTATTTTAAGAAAGAGATTTTTGTTTTTACTTTTTGGATTTCCTTTTTTTAGTATTTTGATGTGTATTTAAAACTTTGGATTATTTGAGTTTGTATTTATTTACTTATAAATTATTTTGAGAAGTGGATACATGCAATTCAGGTTTTAAATTGGATTTGCTCCATAATTTAATTGTGGTCTTAATTGAAATTGAGCTAAATATTAAAGATTCAACAACTTTGGATTTTTTTTCTATTTAATAAAAAATTTGAATCATGAAATAAACAGTAGGCAAAATTGTTAAATAATATTGGAACATTTGAAAATGGTTAATTTTACATTTTATTGTAGGTGATTTGTTAAATAATATTGAAGCACGTAGAAATAATATTTTTTCTCATAAAATATAGAATTCACTTCTCATAATGATAAATAAATATATTTATGAGTGTAAAATATATGATATTCATGTATTTTAGATACATAAAATAATTTTTCTAAATCATGAATTTCGTTATGTAATTATTTTTAGTTTCACATATGTGTTTTATTTTCACACGAAATTATTAATTGACGGTGATGCGTGGAAATTAATTTGTGATACTATTTTGTTATAATTTTAACATCAGGGAGAAAATTCATTGAAAGATTGAATGAAAGTTGGTGCGATAAGCATCTTAACACATATCGAGATGTCTAAGGGCTTCTCTGGCGAGGCTATGGCTCGCCTAATTCCTACTTTTGCTGCTAAGAATAAATTTCACTTTAAGTTTTTTTTTCTAGTTATAAGATAATAATTATCATTTATAAAATGTGAAATATAATATTATCAATAAAATATAAAAAATAAAGTTTATAAGAGCATATGTTCTTATATATATAAGAGCATATGTTAAAGGAGTGAAATTATTATTATGATGGGAAATCTCAGTAAAGTTTTGAGAGTTATTAGAGGAAAAATTACTGTAGTTATTTTCTTTTTTTATTGCCATTCTTGTTGTTATTTTTTTAAATCTATCTGATTAGTCAATGAATTTTTTTTAATGATAACTTTTATTAATCTTGGGTTAAAAAAATATTACCTTTAAACACTTAACAACACCTATAATAAATTTATTTTTAAATTATTTTATTTATTTATTAATGATTCACATACACACACCTATAGTCTGATTCACATAAATAAATTATTTTATTTATTTATTTATTATAAAAGCATTATATGGTTAATTTTATTTTTCTTGTTCATAATATATATATCCCGTTCAATGTATTTTCTATATATTGAACATCGAAATTAACTTCTATATATCTATGGTTGGACATTAGAATACAATATTCATCAATTCATATATGAGTTTATAAACAAAACTAACAGTTAATTCCTATAAAAACGGGTCTTGTTGCTATATCAAATAATACGTAGTTATCATGTGTGGCATGAATTCAAATTAAAATTATAGCTGATATATATATCATTAATTTAATTAATAATCATGAAATTTCATTCATAATTGCTTAATATTTTGATTTAGTTTTTTTACATTAAAATAATTATTAATAAAATAAAAAATTTATTACTCTTTGTAAAAATAAAATATTTGCAAAATATGCAATGTCACATGTAATGCATGTGTTAAAAACAATTAGTATATATATTTTTGGATAAATATTTATATATATTTTTATTAACAATTAATAACATAATATATATATATATATATATATATTAGTAAATTGAATTTTTTTGTTAAACAAAATAAAGTAATTAGAGTAACTTAAATGATTTTCTTTTTATTTATCACGTATTAACCAAACATGATAATTATAAACTTTGAAAAAAAACAATTATTTTCAGAATATTATATTTTTAAAATTTGGTTTATAAAAAATAATTTTTAAGATATAGTTTAAAATGAAAATATTAAATTTCAATATCAAAACGCGAGCGCATGAATTGCTGTATACAAGCAAATCTGTGTGAAACGCCATGAAAAGAAAGATGCTGTCGTAGGACAAGACAACACCTGCACAACCTTTCTGAACATGAAAGTGGTGGCCACGGCAGAGTTGTTGACACCTCTCCCGCCACGTGGTATGGGTCTCCACGTGGAATCAAAATGTGGCTGGGTTTTGTGATTGATTTTTTGGACCATTGCCAGTTGAGCTAAAATTATGTTCCACGTGTCTGTTGATTTTTCTGATTAAAGGGATGTTCGCTAGGGTTGACTTCAACTCCACCACAAGTTAGAATCACTTGGAGTTGTAAATGTGACCGGCTAAAGTGGTGAAACAATAATAATAATAAAAAAAACTATACTTTTTATTAAAAAAATGAAGACAATTTCTGTCCGTCATGCCTCTCTTTCCTCCATAGTTGTCCCTGCTTTCTCTCTCAATTTGTCTCAGTAAATCCTCCTTGCGCCCCCTCACCCACAGAGGCATAATAGAATCTCGCTGTTGTCGTCACCCCTGTGTCCCCTCCTCCCCCTCTCTTCTGTATCAGTGTTTCTTGGCATCGCAATCTGGTGCCGTCACCCACAGCGCCATCGCACAACAGCATTCTCCTCCTCGGCCCGCCAGACAGACGCGCAACTGCACACAGTGCCATCATCCCTCTCAACTTTCACACAGTGCCATCATCCCTCTCAACTTTCACCACTCTCACACAGCGCCGTCATCCCTCTCAACTGTCACCACTCTCACACAGCGCCGTCACCCCTAGCATCGCTCCGCATCATCCGTCGCATCTGTTGTCGCTGGGATTAATCAAAGGTTACTTGTGTTTTAATTCTTGTTTCACATTTACATAAATTATGGTTGGAATTATTATTTATTTCTGCGAAATTTTTTTATTTTGGTTCAAACTAATGGAAATTTTTTATTGTATTGTATACTTAATAAAATTTATTTAATTTAAAATTTTTAGTGTCGAGAACTGTTTTAAGTGTGAACCTTTGATGCCCGAAGCCTTAACAGTTATTTTAAGTCATTCGATGGCTGAAGCCTCTTTAGTGATTTCCTCCTTGATTCTTGAGCTTGTTTTGCTTAACTGGTTAATAGTTTTCATATATGATTTAGATTAGATGAATGCCTTCCTATTCAAGACACAATTGAATGAGTGGAGAAGGAATAATATATGTCTGCTACATCACCTATAGAAGTGCTGCTGGTTGCAGTTATTTGAGTTTTATACGAATGACAGATTTGTTCTAATGTGTTATTGCACTCTTGAATCAAAATGGTCATGTTCGAAATTACCATCTTATATATGTCTATATAAGCTATATTTAGAGAATGATGTCAATCTTGATTATGTGGTCTCAAGTTTGTACATAAGTTTTGTAAATAAAAGGAAAAAGAAATTTAGAAATCTGACAACAAGAATATTGAGGTATAGCGACCACTATTAGCGACAGGCGCTTAAAATAGTCACTAACATATTATTTTTAAAGACAGGATTGTTATATGGTAGCAGTAGGGGGGATAGCCCAAAAAGACAATTTTTTGGGTCATGGTTCCATAAATGCACATTTTCTTTTGGCCCTTTTCTATGGGTCCTATATCTTTAATACAGCAAGAGAACTTGTTTTCTTTAACTGGATTTTTAGTGCAGCAATTTCTGTTCTATACAAGATAGGAGTCAAAGTAGGTTATTAATTTTTTTTTACAATTTCTGAAAAGGTCCCTTCTTGCAATTTTTATGCATTTTCTATGATTAACATATTACCATGGTTCAACTATATGCCTCTTTTGCTCTAGGGGCAAGGTTTTATTTAACGTGTTTCGAGGCGTGTGATTCACTTTGTTGTTCAAAACTAGACCATAATGCCAGTCGCCTCAGATGTAATTTATGATAAAGTATAACAGTTGAAGCTTGTGATACAAAATGCAAGTAGCTAGCTAGTAAACCATATTTTTTTAAGAAAACTAGTGTTATGGCTGTGAAGGAAGTTGGGTCAAGGCTCTAATATTGACGAAGGCCCCCGATTCCACTAATTTACTTGCATTGTTTTTCGTTATCACAAGTGCATTAGACATAAGGGTAACCCTTTTTGCAATGGTGGGATTATTCTTTGTTAAACTCAAAAAACCAAAAAAAATATATGGTTAGAATCTTGGAAAATTATATAATTGCTACTTTACTAAATAAAGTTATATACGAAATTATATTTGTTTACACATTATATTGATGAAAGACATTTTTATCTAATGTATTTTTTAAAATTTCTATAATTATGAAAAGGTAATATTTTTATCTAATGTATATTGTTAAATAAAGAAAGAACAGAGAATTCAAAAATTTTGATTTCTCTCTTCTTTCTTTATTTATATGACTTAAAGTTTCACTATAAAAAATTCCTTTTGGTCACTTGGACAAGAAACTCAATTTGTTTATGAATTGTGATCTATCACACAGTAGTCACTTTTATAGTGTGATCATTTTGGTTAATTTGCATCATACTAATGCCTTTTGTTTTTTTGAAATTTTGTCTCAAATTAGGTATGCTTATTAGGCTTCCTTTGAGTAGATTGTTACTATGAAGGATGTGAACCAACCTATATCGACAATGTGTTTGGCACCTCATTTTTCAACATTGCAAATGGTTTTTTGGGATCTGAAAGTTTTGATTATTTGTAAAATTTAGTTGTTTATTATCAGCGGTATGTTATTACTCTATTTTTTCTTTTCTTTTTAATCTCTTTATGCATTTAATATCCTTTATGACTTGGTTCACATTGATGATTTCGTATCAACAACTCCCTATCCATGATTGAGAAAATGTCTCTTTATTTTTGGATTTTTGTGTGGAGCCTAATAATGAAAATCATTTAATTTGTTTTGCAAGGTTGTGAGAAAGTTCATATAGGTAGACCTTTATGGAAGAGGATCAAATGTGATGCCTACCCATGGGGGAGATAATTTGGCAATGGCACCATCAACACAAAGGTAGAATGAATGTGATATGTTGTCAATAGTGCTTAACTTTGATGTATGTGTAACATATGTAAATAAGTAGTTATTTGGTGACTTATTTTCAGAAGCAATGCAATGGTGCGTGGTAAATGGCGAAAAAAGCAGAAAATGACTAAAATGGGAGCAACTACATAAGTGTCATTTGCATCCAAGGAAAATGTGATTAAATGCATAAAAAGGTCAACCGTCCATTCTTTTTATACATAATTACAACTATATATATGTATTGTACTTCTATTTGAGAGAAACTAATAAATGTCACAATTTTTTTTATAGAGGTATTATTATTCTCGATGCACGATTTCAAAATTTTCCTTGCTTGTGTCAACATTTGATGAGGACAAAAGAACAACAGTTAATTCCCTAGGATTTTCAGGGCTACTGCACATACCAATACAATAATTAAAGTTGTAGTTAATTCAGGATCTTATAATGAGGTTCGATGTTGATAGATGTGAACTGCATGTTCATGGTGGCAACCTGAAATTAGAGTTGGAACACGTTGAGATCATATTAGGCTTGAGTGGGAATGGATTAGATGTTGAACAATATAAAGGTTCTTGTGATGATACTATTCGATTCAAGTATAATATTTTGGATGGTTTGCTTCACATACAAGATCTTTATGGGGAACTTGAAGTCTTAAGCGATGGAGATGAGTTTAAGGGGAAATTTATGTTTTATGCAATATCTTCATTAATTTGTCCTATAATAAAAGTGTAAGTGGATTCTAGCTATATGGGGTTTTTGAAGGATGTCTCCTTGATTGCATCAATGAATTGAGTTATGTATGCACTAAAGAGCCTTTTAAATGGAATTCAGAAAATTTCAAAAAAAATGCAAAAAAGTTAGCCCCACCTCGATGCATAATGAGTTGCATTCTTCTTCTAGAGGTAATATGTTATTTATATGAATAAGCAGTTTTGCGCATTTTTTTGTGTTGTTACTGGTACATATTATTGATATGTTTGCCATTTTAGGTTTTTTACTTGCAACACATTTATGTTGTATTGTCAAACATGTGGTTATTCATGCATAATTTGTCATATATGCAATATTAGAATGAGGATGCCATGAGAAAAGTTTTTCTGGGAATTGCACGTGGAGGGGGGCATTGATATTGATAACGTTGTCTATTATTTATTTTTTAAGTTTATAATACCGTAACATGATATTATATACTATATATTTATGGAATATATTATTGTATTTATGTAGGTTCAAATAGTGAATATCCGGATGGGAGGGAGAAAATGTTGTTTGAGTTAACTGTTATGTTGTAAAAGTTGCATATTGTCAATTACATTATTTATGTTAACTTTGTTTCACATTCAATACTTGATTAGGTTTGTATATATTTTGTAGGATTTTCATGGTTGAAATTAATGAAATGAAAAGTTCATTAAATGATTTTAAAAAGGAAGTAAGGTTGGCTTTAAAAGGATTTAGGGAGCAAATGATGAGTTTTGATCGTTTGATAAAGAAGTATGTGAGTCGCGTACAAAAACACCAAAATGATTTGAAAGTGCATATGAATGTGACCAACAAGGATGATCAAGAAAAAGTTGATTATGTCCACATGCAAGAAAACAATAAGGTTCAAACATCTATGGCACAAGATAATGTGGCATATAACTCACCACCTAATGACATTATTATTGATGAAAGGTTGAAGGAAAAGACTAAAGAGACACCTGATGTAGGTCATACTGTTGTGGAATTGAGTGATAATACTACCAAGTTAGTTTCATTGTTGGTAAGTTATGAGTGCAGTAAAAGAAATATAAAAGTGCCAATAAAGTTTGATAACATGGGTTCTGCTATCAATGATTAGACTAGGCTTATTTGATCAAGGAATGTGGATAAGGCAAAAGGAGTTTGCCCATCCTATATAGTCAAAACTTGATAGGCAGCAGTAATGGCAAAGACAATTTCACCCAGTTCAAGTTTCGTGCCACACACTAATGCGGCCCGTCAATCCCGTGTCACGAAAAGAGCAAATCTTCAATCAACAATTGAATGAAAAAAGAGTAAGGCACAAAAAGACTCATTTATGGCAATTGATGAGGCACAAAAAGATAAAGGAAAGAGATAAGTGGGTGATAAACTTTAGGTTGTTTTCTCTTCGTTTTCTTTCTAATTGCATTATATTTGACAATATATTTGTGGCATAAAATTAATTTTATTAATTGTGCCTAATAATTGCAAACATTGCTTTGATTACTAACTCTTTTGTCTTCATGGTATAACATAGTTGAATGATGAATTGGATAACAAAGATATTGTTGTGTTGGCTTTTAGTGAGTTGATTAAACAAGTTTCACAATTTGCATTTGATTCGAATATGGGTGACAAGTAGGATATTAATTTATTATTCTTCTAATAATATGTTATGTATCATCTTTTTAAGTTGTTTCATATCAAAATAAACCCTATTAATTAATTTAATACTAAGAATTTTGTTATATTATGGTAGTGTTAGATTAACTGAGACTCGAACTGAGTATTTCAGCAGGACAAGATTCCTTTCATTAAAAGGCAATAACTGGGTGTCCGCAGAGGTTTTATATGAAACTATATCATGCAAAATACATGCTTTTATTTATTGTATTCATTCTGAGGTGTTTCAATAGTTAATGAATTTAACCTTCCTTTCATGTTATAAATGTTGTTGCATATATTTTAACAAAAGAACAAATTAACAATAATGATAGGTGAAGATATTGGTTTATGTCGGTGCATTTTTCTGTAAGTAAGATAATAGTTGTTAGTTGTTTCAAGAATCATTATAAATGTCTTTTATCATTATTATAATTTATGATACATATATATATATATATATATATATATATATATATATATA
>CATIWR010503317.1:0-14936 GCA_949677035.1 Omphalea diandra | reverse complement strand
ATATATATATATATATATATATATATATATAAGGCAATTTGTTGACGTACTTTCGCTCTCAATTCCATTTTCATCAACTGATTGACGGTTGTTTGAGTACTTCTAACCATACTGTTCCATTTTCATCAACTGAGAGATGTTCCATAGAGTCAAGGAATAGCTTAGGGGAATAAGTGTTCAAGCTTACATAAAATAATAGGAATCTCTTACTCTAATATTTCATGTCTCATCACGTATAACAGTAGTAGTTAAGTCCTTAAAGAAAATGCTTAATTTTATAAGTGTTTCCCAACCATTTCTTGCGAGTATTTCATGAAATGTTATTGGTATTAAGTGTTGCATGATCACATGAAAAATATGGCTTTTCATCCTAAACTATTTAAGTTCTTACATGTCCACACATCTAATCTTATTTGAGACGTAACCATCTAAAAATTGCAACCCTTTAACCCATTCACATAATGCTTCTTTTGTTGATTTATCAAGAGTGTAACAGGCTTTTTTCATCATAGGATCATGATTGAATTATGGTCTTCGATAAAACTCTTTCAAGTCTTCCTTTGATTTAACATTATCCTTTATTTTTCCTTGCACATTCATCATTGTGTTAAACACATTATCAAAAATATTTTCCCAATATGCATCACATCTAGATTATGCCTTATCAAATTAGTTTTTTCAATATGACAAATCCTAAAAGATGTTTTATTTCCTATAGTCAATTACTATTGATATAAGACCATTTGTTGCACTACCTTCTAAATTTATTACCTTATACAATCTCCATTGCTCTATCTATGCTAATATCTAATATTTAGATAAGAATGGTGCTACAATATCCATCACTATTTTATTTTTAAGGAATGTTGTTTTGTTCCTATGAAATTGATGTTTTAAGGCTAAAAATTTTTACTGGTTATCAATCCATAATGTTTTTCCCTCCTTGGGCAAAGTAAAAGCATTTGAGTTCTCCATGCAGTAAGAACATGCTAACTTACCCACTATACTCCACCCTGATAAATAATTATCTATATCAATACAACATGTAATTAAAAAAATTTCTCCTTTGACAAATCATATGTTTACACTCTAACTTTTTACAATAATTAATGGTTATAAGAACACATCCAACTTCTCCTTTGGATTTTTAGGTCTTAGGACTATCATAGTTAAAAAATATATATTCTTCTTTCATACACATCCATGATTGTAAATTGTATAGAGTGATTATGATTAGCTAAGAAGAATATTGTTGTCATGATTGACCAAATGGCTAAAATTGATTTGTGTAAAGACCAAGTCTTATGTTCCTACATTTAATTGTAAATGTTGGATGCCTCTTATCAAAATGCTTCTAAGTTCTAAGTCTAAGCAATGCCTCATCACACCATCTTCTTTTATAACAAGCTCAGCATGTCATCTCATGTCGTTAGCGATGGCTTTAGATGCATACAATCTTTACAATTAAGTAGTGAGTGAAAAGTAGTACGTTCTTTTGCATGGAATAGTCATTTTTGCTTAAAGAATCTTTCACTAGGTCTTTTACACTGCAAAAATGCACAAAACTTATAATAAGTCTACTCATTATCTCCTTCTTAATAAATCATATGTCTATTCTTACGATAATGAATCTTTTCCACTAAAATTAATGTTTTTATGCTAAAGAAGTTCTTCGTCATAACATTATCTAGAGGTAACAAATCTTGCATTAATTAGCACATGTCAACATAAAACTTTTCAAACATATGATGTTCTGCATTGATGTTTAACAATTGAGCAATAGTTGATAATTATGAATGGGTACGACATCCAGGCCATGCTTTCTTATTTGCAATATGTAGCATGTTATAAAAATATTACGCTTCAACATTTAGTGCATCATCCACATTAGTTGCATGTAATTCCAGATCAACAATGTCTATTACCATTTCATGGTATTTACTATGAGATTCATAAGCTATAAGTGCAGGAAAGTTTGCTTCTTTCACATCCAAATTTGCCTAAATTTACCTTTTCATATGGTTCACCATGTCTAATCCACTAACAATAATTAGGTACAAATCCATATTTAGCTAAATGGTATTTAACGGTCTTAGTATCCTTAAATCATTGATTTTGACACATCTATTGATTATATGGACATTTGATCTTATTCACATCCATATATTTTGGATGCCCACATGCAACTAATCTAAAATTTTTGATGCCCTTTAAAAATTTTAGAGTTAATAGCCCATCCTTTGGACTATAGTATAAACATTCACAATTTGAACTCATTTTTTTCTACCTACAATTAGGTCATATACAAGCAACTATCATTATGTGTTATAATTCTCAATTGATATCTTTTTCATTCAATTTCATATAACTTCATGGTTTGAACCTAATCCATTGAAAAATATATTGTTTATTATCCCAAAACATGATCATATTTATCCCAATGCACTTTTATAAATTTCAATAGCAAGTTCTTATAATTCTCTAACTGCATGATATAAAACATGTACAAATAAATGTAATATACCCTTAATTATGTTTAATATTATATTAATCTGCACATATTTCAATTTGCACATGAAGAACAATATCATACTACTAAAATTCATACATAGACATTAGAGTAATATCATACTACTAAATTCATACATAAACATTAGAATAATATAAGTCACGTCATAGTACTTACTCAGACTACACTTTTTTGAATTATTCAATAGGACAATCTAGTGAACTCTTACACTTATTGTAAGTATATTACTAAATAGGTGTTTCAGGTTTAACCCTAATATTTGCTTAACCTTAATATTCTAACAAAATTTCAACAAGTTCTAATATAACCATAACCTACCAAATCTCAATATGAGGTTTATAAATGATACCCCTACAATAAACAAACACTTCAAATAAATATGCATCTATAAGCCCCAATACTACATAAATTTTTGCAAGAAAATGCACTTCTAATATAACTATTCATTACAAATCAATATAACAAATTAAGTTAAATTACCTAAAATTACATAAATTTAACAGATTCTATAAATTTATATATTTAATCTTAATTTTTCTAAATTTATAGAAATTAAAATAAATTATATAATACTCACTTTGTCCCAAAAAGATTATACACTATACTTTTTTGAGATATCCCAAAATGCATGCCCATTTTTATTAAATCAAGAATAGTTATAAGCAATCTTCCTAATTTACCCTCATTAATTACTACACCAGAAAAATAATTTTGATACCACACTAAATATTATTGAGGGTATAAATGAAAAAGTATATTATAAATGATGAATTGGCAAAAAATTAAATGTTTTTTCTTAAATGATGTGAAAATTAGATGGTGATAATTTTTTTCTTTTTTGAGACAGATAAAGTAATTACCAAAATAACCTAACATTATAATTAAAAATAACATAAATTTTAATAATTAAAAATTAGCCAACATTCAAGAATTCAAAATTACATAATATTAAATAATTAAAAATAACCCAACATTTAATAATTAAAAATTACCAAAATTATTTAATAATTAATATTAATTTTCATACCAATAATTAATTTTCATCCTAATTTGCATAATATAAATTAATTCCAAATTTGCATACCAAAAAAAATATAATGAAAATTAATTAATTACAATTAATTCATAATATCTTAATAAATATATAAAATTAATCTCAATTTTCCTATTAATTATACAATTAATTACTTCAAATACAAAATTAAATAATATACTAAAAATAAATTCCTAATTTCTAAATTAATTCTAAAAATTAATTTTATAATTTTTAATTCCTAATTTCCTAATTAATATACTAAAAATAATAGCAATTAATTCATAATTTTCTAATATGCAAAATTAATTGTATTGTGAAATAAATTCTTAATTTCCTAATTAATTACAAAATTAATTTTCTTATTAATATACTAAAAATTAATCTTCATTTAATTTGCATATCAAAAAATAATTATATATATAGAAACAAAATTATTTTAAAATCCAAGCCTAGTTTGGAGGAGCATTTGAAGTGTGCAATTGTCATGACCTTGATTCCAGATCGTGCTGATGTTAGAGAATGAGAAGACTTTAAGTCTCCATAACCTATAACAAGCCTAATTACTCATGGTTAAACCTTATTCTTTAGTTCCTTAATGTCTTGAATCTTAAACTTGTTAGCCCATAAATAGTTCTAGCTTTAATGCCTCACCTTAGATTATTAGAATAAAACAAATGGGAGGTAGGGTCTAAGCTAAGATAAATCCCAATTATTTCATATAAATAATTTCTTACATTATACCATAACCATTTAATTCATTTTTTATCATGTCATGATTAAGGAAGTCTAGAGTCATCAGTCAATTCCTTTTATTTTTTTCCTTCATTCATTAAATTACTAGACATAAAACTCTCTCATTTGGACACTCTTAAAATCAATGGTCCACTTAAAGTCATTCTAGCTATAATATTATTTTCATTATCATAAGCATTCAACATTTATCTTATATTGGTTATAAATCTTAATAGAACTTAACATAATTTTCATTAATCATGCATCATAATTCTTTTACATTATATTAACGTTAGACATATATGTATCATAGTATTCATAACTTAGACCTTTATGGAGATCACTAAGAAAATAGAATATAAATTAACATTGGCTTAATGCATTTATAACTCTTTTAATCTTATATGTGCATCATTGATGTATGCAGCTATGAAGAAGCAATGTAGTGCCTTAATAGTATATATTATATAACTTAAAACCTTATCTCTAGCCTTTAACCTTAAGCATATGTTTGTGCCATCATTTCTATACTACTTGCAAAATAATATATGTATATGTGTGGGAGGGAGGTGAGTTCCTTAGGGAAGACTTAGTAAGGAATTTATATTATATATATGAATGCTTATATGTCTTTACATGAGTGCATTTATGACTACATCGC
This sequence comes from Omphalea diandra, assembly GCA_949677035.1. Taxonomy (NCBI): domain Eukaryota; kingdom Viridiplantae; phylum Streptophyta; class Magnoliopsida; order Malpighiales; family Euphorbiaceae; genus Omphalea; species Omphalea diandra. The sequence goes on along the minus strand of CATIWR010503317.1, from coordinate 9,977 downwards.
ACATTATCTGCATACATAATTTCTATAGCACAACATTACATATATGGGTAGTTAAGTCCATAGAGATCCCATATTGGTTTACTTTATCTTTCTGCACATGAGAGTTGTCTCACTAGTCATGCACTCACAAGAATATTATCTCACCAGCCATGTCTTTTTCTTGCACAAGAGAGTTTTCTCATTAATCATGTCATGCATACATATCATTCATTTATTTGATATAGGTTTCAAACCTTTCATAGCAAGCTATGACTCTTTAGGTTTTCACTTTTTTCTTGAACTACTCTCACATCACATTATATTTTTGTAACAACTCATTTTTTTAATAAGGTTAATTTTTAGTGATTTAGATATTAAGGGTGTTTTCTAATTTCTTTTGACTTATATATTGAGTTGAAGTATAATATGAAGTTTTAGATATGACATATAATATCTAAAGTGATAATAATCATTTTGAGTATAATATTGATATATATTTAGTTTGAGGACATTTAAGTAATTTTGTATAAAGACAATTTTATTGAGTAATTAATATTAATTATTTTTTATTAAAAATAATTATTTAAAATTTATTATCAATTTTATAATCTAATAATTGATTGATTAGTTGATTTTACAGGTCAAAATATTATTTAATTTAAAGATTGAGTTAGTTTCAGAATTAAGTGAAACTATATAGATTAAAAGATAATTTAGTTAGATTATATATATATATGTGTGTGTGTGTGTGTGTGTGTGTTTTGTACTGGATTGTGAGAGAAGCCGCATGCTTTGAGCAATAAAAAAAAAGAAAAGAAAAAAGAAAGAAAGAGAGAGAGAAGGAAAGAAAAACATTATGTGGTTTATTAATTGATAGATTTTTAGAATTTTTTTATAAATTTATTGAGATTTTTCTTGAAGGTAAGTTGATTTAAATTATATTCAAATTTATTATATATTATTTATATTATTTTAAATTAATTTTGATTGATTAAAATTAAGTAAATTAATTAGTTTGATTATGGGTAATTTTAGGATTTTAATTCAATTTTTACTTAAATTTAAATTGAAATTGTTTTAGAGTTTAATTGACGTATGAATATTAATTTTAAATTCATAATTTTAATATATGATGTGATTTCCTAATTTATAGAGATAATCCTAAATAAGTGAGTGAATTATATAAATATATTTGATAGGAATCGTTTTAGGATTACAAATTTTTAGTCAGAATTTAAAAATTTAATATCTAGATTTATAGAAATAATTCATCATTGATCTTTTTATATGTTAGTGATTTAAGTGTCTAGTTTTATGATTTAAAATTTGGGGTTGAGCCAATGATAAAAATAAAACTAATTGAGCTATTTTCACAGTCAGTTTAATCATAAATTTGTATAGTATAGCTATAGAAAATAATTATTTTAAAATAGTAAATGATACTATTTGAAGCTTAAATTAGAGTATTTGAAATTTGTCTAGTATTATATATAGAATTTTTAGAGTATTTTATATATTACTATAAGAGTTGTTTATATTTATTATACTATGAAAGCTATTAAGGAGGATAATTTATTTCAAGATGTTAGTTAAAATAGTAAATAGTATCAATTTGATTTCAAAATTTATATGAAATATAATTTAACATGTTTATTATGATATATAATTTTTTTAGAATTTTGAAATATTAGATGTGTTAGTTCAAGGTCAATATATCTTTGTTGTCCAATAATGTTTATAAAGTAAACTAACCTATTTGATATTATAATTAAAAATGGTAAATAACATTGTTTGGATTCAAAATTTTACAAGAAGTATCTAAGATATATTTGAAGTGATATATAATTTTTTAAGAATTTTTAGAATACTTAAGATATTTATCTTGATAGAGTTTTATATGATATTTAGTATGAACTAATAATTGTCACAACTTATGGTATTGAATATAGACAAATGTTATAGAATTAAGTTTAGAGGTTTATTGAGAATTATTTTGGATTATTTTTAATTTCTATATAAGTTATTTTTTATTGAGTTTTAAGCGATTTTGAATGTATTATAATACAATTTTTTTTATTAATAATTTAGAAATAAAATTATAATTTAAAATATTAGATTATAAATTATAAATGAAATATATTAGTTCATTAGAAATTACAAATATATTTATATTTTTATAGTTAGGATTATCATTTTAATTACATATTATTAAATATAATCACATGATAGTATAGATGGTGTTATCGATTGCGAATCGACTTATATGAGTTTTACATTGGTACTTATATTCAGGTAGAGGATTATATGAGTGCGCTCAAACTAAAAATAAATAGTTAATTGTATAATTATATTGATGTATATGTTTACTTATGGGCTCAGAAGTCAGAAAATAGTTGCATAAGTTATATGTGTATATTTGTGTTCAATGTATCTGTTGAAAATTATTTTGCTATGTGTAACATGATAGTTGTTACGTGTTCTATTAGGAAAGACAAAGACTTGAACCTCCATGTACACCTCATAGTGTCATCAATTGTATATGTATATATTATATGTTGACTCAAAACTTTATATGTTATATATTGGTTATAAATCCCTATATGTTATATGTTAGTTACAAGTCTTATAGGGATTATTTGATTGGTTTTGTGTTAGTGAAATTAATTATTATTCTTTATTTATTTGATTTGTACTTATAGGTGATTTATGATGTTTACTCGAATTTGATCATGTAATATGTTTATATATTATTTGTTTGTTTATTTATTATTTTATATAAACTTCATAAGAGGTCAGGATGTTCTCAGCTTCATATGTGGTTATGCCCACTCATTTACAACTCAGTTTTGCAGTCTTGTTTAGTATCAAGCGAGACTACTTATTCTCCAAGTCAAGCTGTTGATATTTATAAATATATTTTCTTTGAATTTTATTTATATTTGATTAGATTTATTTTCTTATCTTTAGTGAATGGTCCTATAGATTCTAAGTGTAATTAATTATATTAAACATTTAAATTTGATGTATTGTAAACTAATTAATATATTATTTTTTTAATAATTTATATTTATATATTGAATTTTTTTTTTACAATTTATATTATTGTTATTAACTTTTACTTACCTCAAAATTTATATTTTCTTAATTTAGATGTATAAGTAGGCTAGTGAAATTGAGGCTATGACCTTATCTTATATTCACACCGGTCATATGACCCTCAGATTGGGGACGTGACACATTTATACACAACATTTACATCATGACATTTTATTTCATCTCATAAGAATGTATATAACTTTCATATTAACATAACTTGGCCTATTATGGTCTATACATTTAAACTCATGGTGCATATATGCAATGGACAATGAAAACAACTAAAAATCTTTCAAATTTCATTGGTAGCCAAGCTCTTTCTTACTTTGGCTTTTCTCTTTTTATATCTTTTTGCCTTAGCCTTGCTTGCTCTTAACTTTATCCTTACTTTCTCTTAATCATCTCACCCACATATATGCCTAAACATAGACATACATTACATTATTACTATAACATCTAAAATAAGGAGAGTTACTCAAACTCATCTATAGAACACAAAACATAAACATAACATATAACATAAAAAAAACTATGATGACAATGAAGTCCTAACCATGAATCAAGCATGTAAACCAAACTTTCATTTTCTCTAACTTATAACTTAACTATCATCCTTCATACTTAATTTTTTTTGTCATAATTTTCCTTTTATCTCATTCATAATATTAACATTAACATCACTATTTAATCATGTATTAATCTATAATTATAATCTTAACTCATTTGAGAATTATCAATTTATACTTTTAAATTCATCATCATACTTAATTCTCATCATAAACTATCCATAAACTCATTAAGACATTCATGTATAATCCTATCCTAACTAAATGAAGAACATCCCATTCTTTCATATAAAACATTAGTCATAACATTTATAGTGTCAAACAATATCAAGAAACTCAATTTAGCACAAATTCTCCTTATAAACATATTTCATTTACATAAGGACTTCATAACACCCATTCATTTATCCATTATGACATTCATACTCAACTCCATTCCAACTAGGATGTATGACATCCTTTGAGACTTAAACGTAACTCTAAACCTCAAGTTTTTAATGTTATACAACATTTAAGAACTCAAATAATATAAAGGAACTCAAACTATATCAATTATTCTTTTAATTAAAACTCATTTACATAAGAAATAATCATAAGCTTATTAATAAATCAATATCTAACTCAATGCAACTATGGTGTTAAATATCATTCAAGCCTCAATTCTCATCATACATAAGAAGTTTAGGATTTCAATTAACATTTAAGAAGTCAATAATAGTAAACAATTAATGTAACCAATCCATATACATCAACTCCTTTAAAGCTTTGATTATATATTACATCAATATTGCACTTAGTTCAACCAAGATGTAAAACACCAATTAAGCGTAATTTCCTTTTCAAGTATGAATATTAGAACACTAATTATCATTTAATAAACCATCAAATATCAAGAACTAAGAGAAATAGCCCATTCTCTTCAAGTATATTTAAAACTCCTTTTGAAGATAACATCAACTTTCATGTCATACTAACATTAAACTTTATCTCTTTCATCACCACTAAGCTCACAAACACTACAAATACACTTGTTCAAACATCAAACAAATACACAAAAAATATGCCAGATTATAACTTTCTTGAAATCATGGTTTTCATAATTGGACCAGACTAACTGGTTGAACCGATTAAATTAGGAACTAGCCAGTGGTCCGATTCGCTTAAATGTTAAAAACCGCCTTATTAAAAAAATGGTCAAAACTAAAACAAACTAGTCAAACCTGAAAAAATCGACCAAAACTGAAATAGGGTCAAACCACTTTGAATTAAATTTATATTATTTTTGTGAAAATTTAAAATTTTTTTAAAAATTACACTATTTCACTCAAAATTTAAAATTTAAAAAATAATTTTCATTATTTTATCATATTATATATTTTTTTCTAATTTTCTACTATTTTTAAAGTATTATTTATATATTTTTTCAATACAATAAAAAATATCCTATTAGACCGGACTGATCAAACAGGTTGAATCGAGAACCAACCAGTTGATCGATTCGATCTTCGGTCTGATTTTAAAAACATTACTTGAAATAGGAAAAAGAAAGTCATCAACTTGCTTAAAAAGATGAAAGATGATGGATGAGCAAACTTGATTTGTTAGCAATGAATGGAAGAGAGATTTTGGGAGGATTTTGGTGAGTTTTGGATTGTTAAAACTGAAAAAAAATATTAAGTTGGAGTCATTTTTAGGCAAAAGATAAAGAAAAAAGGGTATAAAAAGACTACAATGCCCAAATAGAGTATTCTATTAAAAAAAGTCCACAAAAAATGCTACTTTCATCCTATAAACTTATGCTTTCACCTTTTTGTCCTTTTCCTCAATACACTTCAAACACTATTTTTAGACATGAAGACTGATGAAAAATGGATTAAGAGTCATATTTAGATAGAAAAAAATAAAGATAAAATGCTTGAAAAGACTAAAATGCCAAAATAAAGTATTCTAACCTTTTGAAAGCTTTACTTTCAACCATTTGTTCCTTCCTTTAACATACTTCAATAACAAGTCTAGGCATGTAAAATACATTAACATGTCATTCAAGCACACATTAAGCACACTTATATACCTTAGTAACCATCAAAGATCATGAACCTAACTTAGCTGATACCTTTGCTTCTATTAACCTTTCTCATTTCTTTTTAACATACACTTAACATGACTTTCTTCCATACATAATATTTACATATTCTTCATTATTAAACCTTTAAGACCATCATTCATTCATGTTCATTAATCATCATTTCTTACATATGCTTACTTATATATCTTAATTTTACACTTACTTCCTCATTATGACGTAGCATCTTTCATCTTCATATCTCTTAATTATTCTTTCTAACTCACATTATGTCTTAATTAGTCATCATTATATCATTAAAATCACCATCATTTCATCAGATTTAGCCTTCTCATGGTTATCACTTAAGGGAAAAAATCTTCATTTATAAGAGACTTCTAAATACCAAGTTTCGAATCTTATAGCAATTGATTCTTATTAATAGGTTTATATAGAGGTTAGGGTATGGAGAATCTATTAATGTGTCATGCAATTCATGGGATTTGAATAAAAGTGGATATCAACCTGTTACTCTAATGAAGGATGGACTAAAGGATTTGAAGGTAAGGGATTTATACATCCCAAGTACTAGGAAATGGGATGTTGAACTTTTGAATGATATTTTTATATCTAAAGTTGTCCTTGCGATCCTTAGGCTTCTTAGGGGTGATCTTGATCAAGATGATATCTAGATATAGCATTATGACAAACTGGGTTAATATTCTATCAAAACTAACTGTAGAATTACAGTGGATTGAGAACTTGAGCAACCTATTAGGAGTGAGATTACAGTCTAGCCTCAGTTGTGAAGTCTTAACATTTAACCTAAAGTGAAGATGTTTGTATGGAAATAATGTAATAACTTTAGCCTTAGAACAATTATTCTTAAAAGGTATGAGGTAATTATTGAATGTGTTTTCCATGGCCAAGTAGGGGAGCATAAAATGCATACTTTTGTAAATTATTTATTTACGGGCAATTATTGAGAGGCAATTAGGATTACACTCCTTAATGTTCATGAGCCTGATTTTGGTGTTGGTTAAACTTTATGTTTGAAATTGAGGATATGGATGTAAAAACAAGATTTAACATGGTTTTTTGGATTTAGCAAAATAATTGGTTGTGGCACAAGGCTTTTGTTTTCCCTAATAAATGTGCTCATTTTGCCTTAGAGTTTCTCTATTGATTCTAAGAAGCTAACGCTAAATCACAAAAGGTGTAATGGTGTGTGGGTTCAATGGTCTCCTTTATTGTTGGTTCATTGAAGCTCAACATTGACACAATTATTAATTTGACTAAGTTTATGGTTGGTTATGGTATGGTCCTATAGGAGCATAGAGGATGTTCAATAATAGCCTAGTTGTAAAGTTGGCTAAGGCTCTGTGTCTGAAAAAAGCTCTAAGTTGAATAAAGTCTAGTAACTTTACATATGTGAAGGTAGAATCAGACTTTAAAGTTGTGGTGGATGCCTATAATTCTTTTGCTTTAGATTTTTTAGGGTTTGAGCCTCTCATTCAAACATGTCATTCTCTTTTTAAAAGTTCCCAACATGTTAAAGTCTAGTTTGCTCGTTAATAAGCAAATGACATTGACCATGCTCTTGCTCAAGTAGCTCATTTTCATATTAGTCCCTCTTTGTAGAAAGTTGCTCATTCATTCTTAGAGACGATCTTGTTTAATGATGTTTCTTTGCGTTGATTAATGAAAGCCTTGATTATTCTTAAAAAAAAACTCACAGAAAATACTTTTTTCTTATTGTAAATATAAAGTAAAAGCATAAAGAAAAGTAAATAAAGAACCAAAAATGGAAGAGAGAATAATTTCTATGTGTATTATTTTATTCATGGTGACACATATTTATAGTGTCAATGGTTATAAAGATAAAGATAGAAATACAGTTCTATGTCATAAAAATCCCTACTTATAGAGATAAGGATAAACATTCAATATTATCATAACACTCCACATTGGATGTCTCATATAAAGAATATGCATTGTTAAAACCTTATTAAGAAAAAACCCCATGGAATAAAAATCTTAGTAAAGGAAAAAGAGTACATTATTCTTATAGAAATATAACATTGCCTCATTAAAAACCTTGCCAAAAAAATCTAATAGGACAAAACCTAGGGTAAGGAAAAAAGAGTATAACATGCAAAAATCTCCCCCTTACGAATACATAATTTCTAACAAGGATCTCGTAATCGGTGTATGCACATTTTGTTCACTAACTTCTTAAATGTTATTGTAGGGAGTACCTTTGTAAATAAATTTGTTAAGTTGTCAGATGCACATATAAAATGCCTTGTGTTAGCCTTAGTGTACCAAGAAGGGGGGTTGAATTGATGAGAGATTAAAAATTTTAGAGGAAAGGTAAGGAGATTAGATAAATAAGAAGAAGTAGAGAAATTAAACAAAAGATGTTTATGGTGATTCAGGTGTTAACAAACTCTACGTCCACTCTCAATTCTTTACAATTGGGTATTTCACTCCACTAAAAATGGTGTTTCCAAGCTCACACCTAACTTGTAAAATTTTGTATTTTATGGCTCACACATAACCCTTACAATTTGTGTTTTTAGGCTCACACAAAACCTCACTCAAGTGTTTTGGACAAACTCACACTTCAACCTATTACAAGAGTTTTGGAAGCTAGGCTAACTCTTAACCTAATTACAAAGTTGTTTAATGCTAACACCAAACAATCAATAACTCATAAACAAGAATAAGAAGAATGAGTAGCAATTTTGTAAGAGTTTGGTTACAATAAATGAAATTCTCTTGCATTTACATCTATTTGGTGGAGTATTTATAAGCAACATCCACCAAAGAGATGTTACTAACAATCTATGCCTAAATCTCTAAGGTAAGTTAGGCAGATTTTACATTAAATGTCTGTCAGATAAAAGTCACAGTCGTGATTGGCATTTTGCAGTCGCAAATTTCTAATTTATACTGAAAAGCCTAAAATCGTAACAAATAACTCGTTCTATGTCTAATAGCTAGTCCATGTGTCCTTCACCCATTGGTCACTTAAGAAATATAGTCGTTGTGTTTGGCCATCAAACTAAAAGTTGCGATCGCGATTTAATTCTTTCTTGGGCGCAATAAAGATCGTGAATTCTTCTATTTGGTGAGGAGATGACACTTTCTTGAGTTGCGGTCATGACAAATGCTTTGCCCTCATGATTTTTGATATTTTAAAGATTGCCTTGGGCATTTAGCATGATATGGTTGCAGACCTAATTCCCTTCTATTAGCTATAAAATTCACATTCGCGACTTCAGACACTAACACCATCGCAAATCTCTCTATAAGTCAACCAAGCTTCCCTCGGTTGAATTACGGCTGTAAATTCGTCCGTAAATTTTTTTTGACCTAACCCATCCATCCTCATTACAAGGTCGTAAATTTTTTTGACCTGACCATGAATTTTGATATCTTACTCAAAGTTAGAGATTTATACTTTCATCCAACTTCCAATGAGACAAAATCTTATCAACTGCAAGACAACACTTAAACAAAATATTAGAACTAATCTCTATTGTCAAAATCAAAAGAGGCTTATGACTTAGGTTTCACCAACCTAGTCCAATAATCTCCTCCTTTTTGATTTTGACAACTTAGATTGAGTTTACTTAAAGAAATTGAATTGTGTGAGTGTGAAGTTGAGATGGTTATTGATTTTAAAAAACTTATTGATCAAATAATCAAAGAATTATAAGTTTGAAAAAGGAATGCCCCTATTACTATGTCTCCCCTTCAACTTATGCTCCCCTTATGCACATTACTATTCTCTCCCCCTTTGGCAAGATAAAAAAGAGAGTAAAGTTTAAAGATTGAATGAGGTGCATAAATTGAGATAGAATAATCATAAAGATCAAATAAGTATAAGAATTAAATAAGAGCAATCACATAACTTATGGATCAATCAACTGCAAAGGATAAAAACACACTTTTATATATTTAGAAACTGTGGGATCATAACCTTTACATAACAAAGAAACAACAAAAAAACACTAAAGATGTAACATCCCTAGCCACATTCATTAGCATTATCACATGAGCATATGCATTAGATAAATAATCATTTAGAAGCACCATTACATTTGGGGACACTTGAACATATATGCAGTGTTTGCATAGTTGTATGGCAAATTGTTTTATATTGTGTGCATATTATAATATCATAAATAATGGTGTTTTAGAGCTTAACTAAAAGTATAAGGAGTATCTAGGAATTAGAAGATGGATGGAAGTGCTTAATGAGTGAA
>CATIWR010503160.1:0-11720 GCA_949677035.1 Omphalea diandra | reverse complement strand
AAGTAAGGATGATTTTAGAAGATGATGGTTTTGTTCTATCAATGAAACCGTACAAATCTTGAAAGTTTAAGATAAGGCCGAATTGAGTTTTTCACGCAAGATAGTTAGTGGAATTCAATTTAATAGAGAAAGAAGAAGAATTGATGGATGAATTAGAGAAGAAGACGATGAAGAGAGAGGAACAAGAGTCATATTGGATCACAGATAAACAATTCTACCAAAAGCCTAGACTTATGGATAGAGGCCCAAAGATCTTCTTATGTCATAGTCATAGACCCAATCCACCACACACCGCAGCTTATCTTTCACCAGACAGAGACTTGACACCTCTTTGAGGATTCTGTGGATCGAATCCATGACCAGAGGACATAAGAGAGGCTCTGATACCATGTAAATAATGAGAAGAAGAAAAGAGTTTGAAGAATTTTGGAAAATATGTGTGTATGATAAAGGCAGAGAACCAGCCTTATATACAGACCTACTTTCCTTGTATATAAGCCTATAATTAGGCCAATAATCAAGCCTATAATTAAACATATAATTAAGCCTATAATCAAGTCTATAATTAAGCCTATAATTAAGCCTATAATCAAGCCTATAATTAAGCATATAATTATGATAATTACTACAATTAAAAGATAAACACTAAATAAGAAATTTACAGTACAAGATATAAAAATATCCATATCAGTAACAGTTATATAGTATATAGCATATATAGTTATACTATAGACTAGCTATAAAATAATGTAATTATATAAGCATACATATATAGTATATATAATATAGAAAGTTTTTAATGAATCCATTACATATTTATAATTTTTATTTTGTAATATACATAGATAATTAAATAATTTTGTAAAATAATATATTTTATAAATTTTGAATAATATTTTATATGCATAAAATAGATTTATAAATAAAAAGAAATAATTTTTTGTGAATTAGAAATATAAGGAAAAAGAACATAGATACACTGATTCACACAAATAGCTCTCTTTTTTTTTCTTTTTTTTTTGGTTGTATAGTTCTTATTAGACTTAGTTGAGGAAATAGTTCAATTTTTTTAATTAAAAAATTTGGTTTGGTTTCGGTTTGGAATAGAGATTATATTAGAGCAGATTAAATTTTGGATTGGACTAATTGTTATAAAAATTAAACTCAATGGAAGCATTTTTTTTATTCAATTTGGTTTAATATATATGTTTTTTCAATTTGATTCCAATTTTTTAAAAGTAAAAAAAACCAAAAATCAAAATTTTGGTCTGGTCTCTTAATTTTTTATAATCCTAGCTCGAACCGGATCATATTTAATCCTATAAGATATCATTTTTAGTTATTAGTAATAAAATAGATGGAAGATTAAAATGAGAAATCATTTTAAAATTTTTATTAAAATAAAAAACAATTAAAAAATAAGTCTCGAATAATCTTTATATAAGTTCAAATCATCACATCGTTCTCAATTTTTTTCTTATTTATTGTTGGTCTTTTAACTTTTTTATTTTGTTAAAAATATTGTCATTCAAATAAATAATATTAATAATTTATTTTAAATATCTAATGATAATTTATATTTTATTTTTACAATTATTTATTATTTTAACAACAAATTTAAATTATTTTTAATTTAAAATAATTTTACAATGATAACATATCTCATATAATGATAACCTTTAAAGCTGTATCAAATCTTGTGTGAACTCAATGCTATAGTCTAAAATATTTATTGATGAAGAGTAAAAAATTTTATTTAAATCTGATAAATTATTTATATTTGTATTATTTGTTTTACTTTTTATAATCTTAATAATTTAAAACACATAAATTAATGTATTTTTATAGAGAAATTAGTTCTTTCATATTAATTTAATTTTTGTATTTTTAGTATCTAAAAAAATAATCCACACTAAAAACTATTGTTCAGACAGTATTATTTCACAAGTCGAATTTAATTTTTATGGCGCATGCTTTGCCACGACATGTTGGCTATATTAAAAATATTTGCATGTTCAAAAATAAACCAACATTTCATTACATATCAACGTACTATCATTATAATATTTTCAAATGAAAACAATTCAAATAAGTACAACTTTCTCAATATTTTCTTATTTATTGTCAATCTCTCATTTATTTATTCATTTTTTTGCTAAAGATGTTGTAATCCAAATAAAAAAAGTTTTAAAGTGTTAATAATTTTTAAATTTATAAAAATAATTTATATTTTATTTTAAAGTTTATTCATTATTTTAATAAAATTTTTGAATTGTTTTAGTAAATTTTTACAATCATAAATGTGTCCTATATCTATATAGGACACAATGATAGTATATAAAGCTCTACCAGACCTTCTGAACTGAGTCCAAAATATTCATTGCAGTTTGTCAAGAGCTGCGAAATCTCGCGTGAACCCAATGCTATCATCCAAAAAATATTTATTGCAACGTGTCAAAAGTTAGTGTAACCTTGGGCATCTTTGATGTTGATCTTTATTTCAAAATCATTTAAATAATAAAAAATATTTTTTATCAATAAAAAGTAAAAAATTTTATTTAAATTTAATGAATTATTTGCATTTTTATTCATCATTTGACTTTTTCATAATCATTAATAATTTTAATTTTCTTCTTTTTTTAATTGTGATAAATAAAAAATAAAATTAAAATATCAATTAATAATGCATATAAATATATGTTATGTATTAATCGCCAATGACAATTGTTAGTTTTATTGCACCAAAAAGCAGGTTGAATTGATGACAAATTTGAACTTTTATTTTGATGGAAGCTCGCAAATATAGAAGATTAAAGAAAGAGTATAAAAAAATGAACACAAGAGTTTTATAATGGTTCAGGTATTAACTAGTCTTATATTCACTCCTCAATTTACCAATTGAGTGTTTCACTCAATTACTAGTGTTTTATAAGTTCACACTCAATTTAGTATTTAGGTTCACATTAAACCTTACAATTTGTGTTTTAAGACTCACACACAATCTCACAAGTGTTTTCTTAAAGGCTCACACTTAACCCTATATAAGAGTTTTATAACTAGGCTAACTCTGAAACCTAAACAAAAGTTTTCTATAAAAGAGCTTACTCTCAAACCCAAATAAAAGTTTTATATACAATGACTCACTCTCAAATTGAAACCCAAAATGTTTAAAACTTATACCAAACTATGTATAAAGAAATAAAAAATTAAAGTTGAAAATTAACTTTGCAAGAGTTTTCGCACATATCAATGGTTATTCTCTTGCATTCAAGTTTATTTGGTGGTGTATTTATAAGTACTAACCACAAAAAAGATGTCACAAAAAAACTATGTTTAAATCTTCAAGTTGTACTGGACATATCTTACATTAAATGCTTGTCAAATGAAATTTGTGGTTGAGTCTGAAATTCGTGATCACTATTTTTGAGCTGTGTCTAACGACTAGTCCACATGGTATAAAAACCATTGATCTTTTCAAAACTAATCATTGGATCTTTCTAATAGATCTCAAAATTCACTATTACTATTTTTCTTTCTTTGGACACAATGGTCATCGTGAAAATAGTCTGTCTAACATGAAGATGTTGTTTCACCAATTCGGTGTTGCTACTGAAATTCGAGGTTGCGACTTTTGAATCTCAATCAACACATTTCAAAATTTGCTATCACTAATTTCGAAGACAAATTTTCATACTTTGAATTCTTTTTGCTTCTAATCACTCATATTCAACTTCCAATGAAATTCTATCTTAATATCTGCAACATCAATACTTAAAATTGATATTATAACCTTTCAATTTATATTGTCAAAATCCAAAGAGAGACTTTACTTAGGTTTAAATAACCTAGTTGTGACAAAATATTATGATGAAAAGAGTGTATTTCATAATTTATCTTATATGCTCATTTATTATGAAAAAAATTTTGAGTTAAAAATTTGTGGGCTCAATGATTAAAAAATTCAAACATTTTTCCAAATTTTCAATTGTATCTAAAATTCTTAAATGAGTCAATTACAACTTAATTTGATGAATTGGGTTCAATTATACCGCAAGTCAAAATCAAAAATTAATAAATTATATATTTAAACTCAATTGACTATTATATTTTTCAATTAGTTCAATTAAATTCAAAATTATATTTAAATCTTACTAGGATAATATTTTTATTTTTACTAAATTTAAATATTTGTTCACAAAAATATCTAAATTTTATTTTTATTTTAGTTGATAAATAAATAATTTTATACTAATTTTATGTTTTAAAATTATAAATTTTATTTTTATATAATTAAATAATAAATTAATAAATCCTTAATCTTTATTTTAAGTATAAATTTTTTGAGAATGTTAATATTCATATCATGTAATTGATTTTTTAAATATTTATTAAAAAATTATTTTAAATATTTTAAATAATTTATTATTTAAATATATTACTTAATTTTTTAAGGAGAGAATGAAATAAAATTTTGTTAAATGGGAGATTGAGAAATTCATAAATTATAATTTTAAATTTTAAATTTTTAGATTTTTTAAACTTAAATATAAAATTATAAAATAAAGTACATAATAAATTTAATTAATTAAAAAATGAGATTAAATTGAATAAAAAAATATCATCTTAATTAAGCTCATGTAATTGATTTTTTAAAGATTTCTTAAATATTTCTTAAATAATTTAAATAAGAGAGATTGAAAGAAAACTTTTTTAAATGAGAGATTGAGAAATTAATAAATTATAAATTTAAATTTCAAAATTTTAGATTTTTTAAATTTAAATATAAAATTATCAAATAAAGTATATAATAAATTTAATTAATTAAAAATGAGATTAAATTGAAGAAAAATAAAAGTATTATCTTAGTTAAACTCATGTGATTGATTTTTTTAAATATTTCTTAATTTTTTTAAATGATTTAAATAATTTATTATTTAAAATATAAAAATTGAATTTTTAAGGAAATATTGAGAGAAATTTTTTTTAAAATAAGATATTGAGAGATTTTATGAATTAAAAATTTAAAAGTTTATAGATTTAAATATAAAATTAAAAATTTTCATATAAAAGCATATAATAAATTTATTTAAGCAAAAAAGGGATTGAATTGAATATAAAACAAAAGTATCATCTTAATTAAGTTCATGTTAATAATTTTTAGTGTAAATAAATATTAATTAAAATATAATAATTAACTTTTTAAGAAGAGATTGAGAGATTTTATGAATTATAAATTTAAATTTTAAAATTTTTTTTTTAAAATTAAATATAAGATTAAAATTCATCATCAAAAAATATAAAATAAATTTAATTAAGCAAAATTGACATTAAATTGAATAAAAAATAAAAATATCGTCTTAATTAAATTCATGTGATTGATTTTTAAATATTTTTTGGAAGTTTTTTTGAATAGTTTAAAATTTTATTATTTAATATATAAAATTAATTTTTTAAGAAGATTCAGAGACATTTTTTAAAAAATTAGGGATTGAGATATTTTATGAATTATAAATTTAAATTTAAATATAAATTGAAAATTTATCATACAAAAATACACAAAAATTTAATTAAGTAAAAATAAAATAAAATTTATAAAAATAATAGTATATTAATTAAGCTGTAAACATAATTTTAGGTTTAATTGACCGAATTAAAAAGTATAAAGGTTAACTGATTCTAGATGCACTTTACTAAATTCTATTTTTGATTTGACGTATAATTGAAATTAATTTGTCAAGTTACAACATAATTGACTTAATTAAAAGTTTTAAATATAATTTAAAATTGCATAAAGATTTGAATTAGTGAGTAATTAAGCAAAATTTTTATCATAATTTTTAAAATGATTTAATATGTAAAAGAAATTCATCACAATTTTACTTATTTTAATAATAATTATAATACATTTGATTTTTATCATGATAAAATCACATGTTAAGACAAATCTAATTTTATAATACAAATTTTTATCATAATGTACAAAAATTATTATAATGAATGATTTTCTATCATTGAATATTGTATGTTTGTTTGTAAATTAATTTAAATTATAATATATGACTTGAATATAATTTTATGTGGACTTAATTCAATTGTGTACATTATATGTAGTCATTTGCTTAAAAAATATATTTAATTTATTAAGCATTTAAATAAAAATAAAAAATTTTAATTTTATATAAAATCTATCTTACTAAAAATAATTTTTTAAGAGAAAATTATTATTTTTCTCTTAATAAATTATGAGAAAATATTACATAAATGGTGAAAAAATTCAAACGGATATTTTAAAAATGACCTAACCTGACCTAAAATATTAATTTTAAGAGTAAACATGAATCCATTCGAAATCTTCTCTGCATGCATGATCCGACCTCAAAAATGATTTGACCTGAAACAACCTGACCCGACTCGCTTGCCACTTCTAAGTATATATATATATATAATATAGAAAGTTATTTATTAATCCGCTTTACATATTTATAATTTTTATTTTGTAATATACATAGATAATTAAATAATTTTGTAAAATAATATATTTTATAAATTTTTGATAATATTTTGTATGCATAAAATAGATTTATAAATAAAAAGAAATATTTTTTTTTGTGAATTACAAATATAAGGAAAGAGAACATAGACACATTGATTCACGCAAAGTGGTCCTCATTTTTTTTTTCTAATATAGTCCTTATTAGACTTACTTGAGGAAATAGTTCAAAGTTTTTTTAATTACAAAATTTGGTTTGGTTTAGATTTTCGGTTTGGAACAGAAAATGATATTGGACTATATTAAATTGCATTGGAATGACTGTCACAAAAATTAAACTCGATGGAACCATTTTTTTTATTCAAATTGGTTTAATATATGTTTTTTCAATTCGATTCCAATTTTCAAAATAAAAAAACTAAAAATCAAAATTTGGTCTGGTCGCTCAATTTTTTGTAATCCCAACTTGTACCTGATCATATTTAATCCTAAAAGATATCATTTTTTGTTATTAGTAATAAAATAGATGAAACATTAATGAAATTAATTACCATTTCTTATTATTAAACTGTTTAATAAAAAAAATTATAAGGGAATGCCTTTAAAATAAAGAAATAAAATTAATTAATTATTCTCTTTCATTCTAACATTGAAAGATAGGTGATAATTAGATAAAATGTGAAAATAAATAATAAATATGTTAGCCCAGTAATATAAATAAGCAAAAGCTGGAATATAAACATACTGGGAGTAAAAGCTACTAAAACTATTGTGCATGATATTCAGGAATATCAAATCAAATTAAAAATTAAATTAAACTAGATCAATAACTGAAAAAATTTAGAGTTTTTTGAGTGGTATTCAAGAATATTGATAAAAAATTCAAAATTTTTTATTTTTCATAATATCATCAAAATCTTGCAAAATAAATACTTTAAATTTAATATTTTTTATTTTTATATTAATTTTTAACAACTCTTATAAAAATCATAATTTATTACTAATCTTTTTCATAATTATTATCATCAATTAAATTAAATTCACCAAATGGGTATAAATAATTAAGTTTTAAGGTTAACCAAATCATCAACTAAACACACCTAACTACGTACTTAATAATCTCACTCATTCAAACCTCACAAAAGGCAGCACGATTAATAAAAAAAAAGTGACAAAGCTCTATATATACCTCTCGTTCATATATAGAATTTTATTATTAATTTTTTATTAATTAAAAATAATTTTTGGCTCTCAAAATTTTTTAAAAGGGTTATCTAAACCACAATTTACATTTTTAGTTTTAACATTTGATTCTACTCGATTAGGTTAATAAGACCCAATCTTGACTGAGTTTGTGTCTGTGCGTCATGCGGTCTAGACCATACAATGATAATATGTAAAAGCTCTACCAAACCTTTTGTAAACTTAATATATAGTGTAAATGCAGTGATTTATCTTTAATAGAGATAATATTGAAAATCTCCCTTCCCCACTAACGTTATGACTTATCATGATTTTTATGGATGCATCTAATTACACAATACCTCCCAAAAAATTAATATTATAGTACAAAATATTCATTGCAATATTTCACAAGCTACCAATCCTCGTGTGACCTCAATGCTATAGTAAAAAAATATTTATTGTAAGATGTCAAAAGTTAGTAAACCTTGGAGCATCTCTGATGTCCTTTTTATTTTAAAAAAAGGAAATCATTGATACAATAAAGAATAATATTTTTATTGGTAAAAAGTAAAAATTTTTATTTATATTTAATGAACTATTTATATTTTTATTCTTCATTTGACTTTTAATGATTTTAATTTTTTCTTTTCTTTTTAGTTTTAGTTAATAACAAATAAAATTATAATATCAATTAATAAAGCATAAAAATTTGTACTGTATTAATTGTCAGCAATAATAGAGAATGAATTTGGTTTTGTAGATATAAACAGTAAAACTAACTTTTTATTTATATTTAAAGAATAAAGATCCTATTGGACTCTTATTTTATGATATAACTTTTTATAATAAAGAATTTTAGATATATAAAAAAATCTGTATGGAACTCAATGCTAAAATCCACATATTACTGATATGGATATTTTTATATCTTGTACTGTAAATATCTTATTTAGTGTTTATATTCTAATTGTAGTAATTATCATAATTATAGGCTCGATTATAGGCTTGATTATAGGTTTAATTATATGCTTAATTATAGGCTTGATTATAGGCACAATTATTGGCTTGTATACAAGGAAAGTAGGTATGTATATAAGTCTGGTTCTCTCCCTTTACCAATCATATATATTTTCTAAAATTCTTCAAACTCTTTTCTTCTTCTCATTATTTACATGGTATCAGAGCCTCCCTTATGTCATTTGGTCATGGGTTCGATCCACGGAATCCTCAAAAGAGGTGCCAAGTCCCTGCCTAGTGAAAGAAAAGCTGCGGAACGTGATGGATTGGGTCTATGACTATGACATAAGGAGATCTTTGGGCCTCTATCCATAAGTCCAGACTTTTGGTAGAATTGTTTATCTTTGATCCAATATGACTCTTGTTCCTCTCTTTTCATCGTCTTCTTTCTCCTTTAATTCGTCCATCAATTCTTCTTCCTTCTTCTCTATTAAATTGAATTCCACTAACTATCTTGCGTGGATCTAATATGACTCTTGTTCCTCTCTCTTCATTGTCTTCTTCCTCATCTAATTCGTCCATCAATTCTTCTTCTTCCTTCTCTATTAAATTGAATTCCACTAACTATCTTGCGTGGAAAATTCAATTCAGCCTTATCTTAAACTTTTAAGATTTGCACGGTTTCATTGATAGAACAAAACTATCACCTTCTAAAATCATCCCTACTTCAGATACAAATCTCACTCCAAAACCAAATCCAGAATTTTTGGATTGGTTCAAAAAAAGATCAGCTCCTTCAATCATGGCTTCTGGCATCCTTAACCGAAGAGGTGTACCCTTTCATTATTGGCCTTAATTCTTCTTTTGCTGTTTGGCAAGCTCTATCCAATGCCTTTGGTGCAATTTCCATAAATCGTCAACTCCAATTGCATATCAAACTTCAAGAACTCCGCAAAAATGACCTCTCTTTCTATCTCTTCCATCTCTCTCTCTCTCTAAGCCAATCCTCTCTCTTTTGAATTCTTCTTCCTCATGATAATGGCTTCTGTCTTGTAAATTCCTCTTATCATCCTTATTATTACCCTCTCTTCCTTTGCCTTCCTTTGCATATCATTTCTCTAATTCTCTATTCCTTTATTGTTCACAACTATCCTTTTCTTTTTCCGTTTTGATCTAAGTTATCCTTCAAAAATTATTACTTTATTGGAAAAGTCAAATTTTTATGAATTTGGGTTCTTGATTGTTTGATTTGATCATTTCCAGCTGAATCTTCTACCCCAAATAAAAATATCTATATTGATTACCACTTTGTTCAGGATCAAATACGATAAGGCATTGTCCAAATTCGGTTCACAAAAAGTTCGAATCAAATTGCAGATATATTGACAAAACAATTGGGCCAGATTCTTTTTTCATTACATTTACGCAAGTTTCGCCTACGATCATCCGATGCTTCGCTTGAGGGGGGCTATTACTGATATGGATATTTTATATGTTGTACTGTAAATTTCTTATTTAGTGTTTATATTCTAATTGTAGTAATTATCATAATTATATGCTCGATTATAGGCTTGGTTATAGGTTTAATTATATGCTTAATTATAGGCTTGATTATAGGCTTGATTATAGGCATAATTATTGGCTTGTATACAAGGAAAGTAGGTCTGTATATAAGTCTGATTCTCTGCTTTTACCAATCATATATATTTTCTAAAATTCTTCAAACTCTTTTCTTCTTCTCATTATTTACACAACAATATTAATAATGTCAACACTCTTCTCTTCTTCTTTTTTTTTTCGATTAATATAAGTTTTATTTTTTTAGTATTAAGATTGCGTCGATATGTTTTAGCGATGGTAAGCCATTTTCTCTTTAGTTTTTATGATAAAAAAGTTATTATCTTATTTCGTCAGTTTTTTTATTTATTTTGTTTCCCTTTATTGATAATTTGCTTGTTTTCTTCTCTTACAATGAGATTTTTTATTTTCTTTTTTATGAAAGCATTAGTTCTCTTCTTTGTAAGAGTTTTATAATTTGAGATTGATTAATGATGAGATGTTATTAGTAGTTGTCTTTTAAATATGATCTAGCATACCATATAAATTTAAATTCTTATAGCACAATAACATCATTTCTGATAAAAATTTCTAAAATTGACAAAAATGTAAGAGTCATAAAATAAATTTATAGTAAGTATGGTACTATAATTTTGAAGATGAATCAATGGGTCATTATTAGTTACATTAAAAATCAATTATACAACTTGTATATGTACTATACACTAGTTATATGAGTTATATATACTTAAATATACTATTTGAAAGTTAAATTTGCTTGTTTATACCATCTATAAGTTATATATGCTTAAAATATATTTAAACTAATTACATAATATATATATATATATATATATATATATATATATATATATATATACATATACTGTGTACTAGACAATAGTATAATATAATTATATAAGCACACATATATTATGTATAATATGTATGATATTAAAAGTTATTTGTCAACCACCTTTAGGTATTTATAATTCGCTACAAGAAAATATAAAAATATTGACAGATAAAAGTCCGTTAATAAATACCATCAGATCAATGATAAAAATGCAAGAGAAAATGTATTTTAAAAATAAGCAACTGATTACCGACAAAAATATTTTGTCAGTAAACTTTGACACCACATTTTGGTGCCTTAGTTTACTGACGAATTCACCGACGGAGAGAAATGAACAAACACGCTGGAATTAACCTGTCTGATGATCCTGTCGGAGTCCATCAGTAATTTTGATAGATAAATATGATGAAAGTATACTGATAAAATAATCCAGCTTATGTGTTAAATTTCGTCGATAAATATTATATAAAATTGTCATGACACCTTTTCTTCTTTCTTCTCTTCTCCACGGCTCTCCTCTCCCTACCCCTTGTGGTCCCACTAACACCAACCCCCGCCGGGGGGGGGGGGGGGGGGGGGGGGGGGGGGGGGGGGGGGGGGGGGGGGGGGGGGGGGGGGGGGGGGGGGGGGGGGGGGGGGCGGGGGGGGGGGGGCGCGCGGGGGGGGGGCGCGGGG
>CATIWR010503139.1:0-26640 GCA_949677035.1 Omphalea diandra | reverse complement strand
TATATAAAATATAGATAATATATATATATATATATATATATATATATATATATATATATATATATATATATATATATATATATATAAAATGATAAGGAAAAGCGATAAAAAGGGGCTTATGAATCTTTGTAATCATTGTTTTATTTATTTTCCCATGTTGGTAGCTACATGAGGTCAAAATATTACAGCTTTTAGAAATAGTAATATAGTCCCCAATCTCAAAACATTGGATTGCAAAAGTTGTGTCGAACATGAAATCAAAGCAAAATTTTTAAATTCTTAAATTGGCTATCATATCAAAACCCATCTTAGAAAGATTAAGTATGATATATCCTATTACCGAGTGTGTAGATCAATTGACATAGAATTGTTCTAACTTAATAAGAGATTTTGAATTTGACTCGTTAGATATGTAGTTATATTAAAATTCGGTAATGAGAGTTTTGTCATATTTATGATCCTTGCTAACTCGAATTCAAATTAATCTTATATTGAAAAAATATGAGATACTTTGCATTATAGACAAATGATTCATTAATTAGAATTTTAAAATAAAAATAATTATAAATCTATTCTTCTGAAGATGCAAACAAAAAAATTGTGACTATACCTTCAATTTATTGTAAAAACTAAACTGGATCAATTCTTGTATTTTTATATTCAGTAACCCATAAATTCATTACAACAAAAAAGTGAAATATTCGTTTTTAATATTATTGTGTCTTATAAGAAAAAATAATCCAAATTAAATTATTAATGTTTCAATTAAATATCCTTATAAGCAGATTGTTTATAATTAAATCGGTTTTTTCAGTTAATCCATATATTTTTTTAATTTTTCGCACATTCTTTTTTCCTCCAAATTGAAAAAACCTAATTGTAATCTCGCCATAGGTCAATAAGAAATTTAATATCGCCAGCTTTTTAGTTGTTGTTGTAGTATCCAAAACCGCCTCCAGAATGACGTTGGATAATATTGTGAGGTTCGTTCCATAATAACCACTCTTAGTTAGCAACCAATTTAATACATAATGAATTAAATAGGCATCCGGATTATATATCATTCTTTTTTTTTTTTAGATAGAAAAAAATTAATTCATATTCATAAAATATCAAATACAAAAATATCAATAAATGTAAAAAATTAAAGTTTACAATTTACACCATATTATATTGACACCAAATATGTTGAATCTGATCTGAAAAATGAAGAATTTTTTTTTAATAAAAACACAATCATATTAATAGAGCATTAAATCTTGTATAACAGCGGAAAACACGCTCATCTCGCTTATTATACGTAGTCATAATTCGATATTTTTATCTTCAAACAACTCTAATATAATTACTACAAAAAACTTATCAATATCTTCAATAATATAATAAATCAATCTCATAAAGGGCTAATAATAACTTTCATGCAAGAGGTCCAAATTTTTATGAAAAAGAATTAAAAACTTTTATCAGAGTTATAAAAAAACAAAAAAAAACTAGAAAATCTGTAAAAATAAATATAAATGTATATTTTTGACATAAAAATAGATAATATAATAATAAAAATAATCAAATTATATCACTCAATATTAAACGATTAAAAAAAAAAAACAACTAGCCTAGCCTCTTGATAATTTAGCTTAGGAATATAAATAAAATAGCTCCTCAGTAATTCCAACCGAAAAAAGAGCATGTAGATATTAGCTTATTTTAAAGGGAAAAGAAAGAGAGAGAGAGAAGGGGTGGTAAAGGCAAGAGTGATTGGATATTTGGACTACAATAAAATATTGAATGATGCGGGCAAAGTGAGAAGCGGTAGCCTGTTGTAATGACATGAATGTTGAGCCAACTTGAGGCATAAAGCCATGAAGATCGTAAAGCAGATTGAGGATGTTTTCAGAAACTTTATTAAATTAATTAGCTTTATCAATTATCTCATCATATTAATTCATGCAAGTTGGATCCATCCCTTTTAAACCCAAAAGCAATGCACCCTCTACCTTTTCTTCTCTTGACAGCTATATCCCATCACTTTAGCTAGACATCTAGTCAATTTGCACCCATATTCCTTCAATTCACAACCCAATTATATATTATCAACTAATTAAACTCATCAAACAACTAATTATCAAATAAAGCGGTCGTATAATTCAGCTTCTGCATGTTGCTCCAAAAATCATTAAAATGATTGTAAGATTGACGTTGATGCGGGGCGCTGATATTCGATCTCCTCACTGAACCATATCTCTTTGCCAGATTATATTCAAACCTCAAAGAGAGCCATTAATTCATACCATTTTTGACCCAATAGTATGCTAAACAAAACTAATGTGGGAGTGGGATCCACTCTTTGTCTCGATTTAGCAATTTGGCAGTGCCTTTGGCAGCCTGGCCCTTGGCTGGCACCATTGTTACTTTCTTTTCTTGGACTTGTATAAAGTCTAATTTGGCTCCTTTAACTATTTCAAAAGGTCCAATTAAATTCAAATTTTACTTTTCCATCAATTAAACTCAAATTACTTCAAAATCAGTCTATTTAAACCTTAACAGTATATTAGGCCAAAGCATGAGAAACACGTGATCAAACAATAATAAAGAATAAAAATTCTCTCTTATTTTTTTTAATTCTTACACTTCACACCATTGATTCTTTATAATTTAAACTAAACATGCAACTCATCACTTCAATGATAATTATAACCTCGAGCGGCATAAACTAATGGGCTTGAGTGATATAACCTGTGAAAAGTCTAGATATAGCACAAGCAAAGAAAGACCATGACATAGGCATTTGTGCTCCACATCTCCATCTATAGCCACCGCAAATTCTAGTGAGATTCAAGATCTCCAAATTAGTATACGTTCAAAATTGATAGATTCTTAACCACTCAAAATAGTATTTTGCTTGATAATAAAACTACTAAACACTAGTACAAAACAAGATTTTCTCCATGCTAACTTATTCTTTGCCAAATATCATATGGTGTTGTTATAAGATAAATAGAGATTAGAAAGAAAATGATTATGGTAGATTGATAGGTCTAGTATAATAATGGGTGAAGAAGATAAGTTTAATTATAAGAAATGGTTTTTTTTTACAATCTAAATATCTCAAGTTTAGTACTTCACGTTCTTATAAGTATTGATGTAATACATGCACTAAAATAAGTCAAAAGTAGACTTATTTTGGCTGATTTTAGGGTAATTTGGATTCAATTGACTGACAAATTAATTTTGGATCTAATTAGACTTTTCAAAATAATTTAGGGACTAAATTGGACCTTACTCTCTATATGTAATGCAGTATTCCTTCATCCATATTAATTGTTCATTTCTGCCTGCCTATAAATTACGCACCATAATTTTGCTAGGCATATATGTATTTATATAATTATCACACATTCACATCAATACAACACCAAAGGATATGGATGATGAAGTCCACCCATGGAGGCCTTGCATGACGAGGTAAAGAGTGTAATTCAGCCAAGGATGACTTGCCGGTGCCATTATTAATTAATATAAACAGATATTTCCTTCCATTCTGGCCGCCGGCAAGTTGTTTCTTGGCTACATTTTACTCTTTTCTTCTCATGTCAGGCCTTCTTGGCAACAAACCATATATATGTGACAGCAGCTTAAAGGTCGCAAACAACTAATCATATTGTAAGTTGCTCACTGTTATTTGATATCTTAATTCGAGTTCTCTTCCCTTACGCTGCAAAACCAGCTAGCTAGGCTAGGATTAAAAACTTCAGCATGCATGCATCAGTTATATACATATTATTTATTTTCTGTTTGTGTTTAACTAGCTGCAGTTTCAAATAAATAAAATTTTAATTGGTTAACGTTAATTAATTAGGTGAAATTAATGAAAAATATAATCTAATTCAATAAGTACGTACCTGATGATTTTTCTCAAAAAAATTCTTAAATAATATTTGTCACTACTCAAAATATGGAAATTCAGAGTAATTGATAGATAGGACCTAGCAAGCATTAGCACAATAGGTCTTATTAAATAACTGATGTAAGACAACAAGAAAATGTAGAGGATAGCTAGCTAGACATATATAAGTAAAAATAATACTGATGGATTGGTATGGTAGCTATAATTATTCTCAATATAATTCGAAATGCATATTTTTATTTTATTTTTTTCTGAAGGAAAATAAAAAAGAGTGTGGCCGATCATAACCTGGAACAACCGTGCAGCGGGGAAGCATATATACGTTCGACAAAAGCAAGTGATAAAAAAAAATGTGATTAGGCACTTAATTATCATGCACGACTTTTTACGTACTTTTCATGTGGCTGTCAATTTAGAGCGCTGAAGCCGGCAAAATTGCATATATTTGAAAGACAATCACCATGAGAAAAGGGAAAGACCAACTGTAAAACACCATTACAAAGACGGTCCAAAAATCAACGGTCAATATATGCCATCCTGACTGTGACTTGATGTTGCTTTCAGAGGCAGGGAAACAAATGGGCCATCTTTAGTACGCAATTCACCACTGAATTTGTCATCACCAGGTGATGCGATGATATATATATATATATAGTTCAGTAATTTATAAAAATATATGGGAAATATCTCTAGCATATAGAGCTTGTGATATATAGTTCTGAACAAACATGATAAAAGATTCATCAGTGAGGTGTTCAACTGGGAAATTATTATTCATTGCTCTCCCTCGTCTGAAGTATACAGCTGATATTACAGCATTTAGAAGTGTTTGGCATTACCATTAGAAGAATCACAGCTACACAAAAAAGTGATATATTGAAAATTACTCAATGAAAAAGCATTTATATATTTAGTACAAAAATGTTGAAAAGTGATTTTGAATAAAAAAAATGATCAAAACTGTTTGATGAACTAATTGATATTATACTTTGAAAATACATTTTGACAAATAAAGACATCAGTTTATTTATATTTATAAATTAATTAATAGAAAAATTATTATCATACTAGAATCTTGGAAAAATATTTTTAAAAATATACTTTGACAAATAAGGGTATTATTTATATTTATATCTTCACACTGATTAATTAATAGAAAAATTATTAGTTGTTCATAGGGGAGAGGTGCAGGAAATGAAGGAGAAGATATTAAAAAAAAAAAAAGAAAAAAAATCTGATGGACTATTTATAACTGGTTTTTAGATAATTATTATTAAATTAAATGGACATTTTTATCTATTCATGAAAATTTTTTTAACTAACAGTGTAAGCTATAATATGGAATCTAGATAAGTTTCAAAAACCAACTTATCAAATAATCAAATTATAGCTCCTCAAAAAAACTTATTATCAAATTTGATTGCAACGACCAAGTGATTTTTAACTTAAAAGCTGATTTTTTCAGTAGCATATATAAAGCCAAACACTCCCTAAGTGCTAACTAATGGGCAGGTGCTTTTTTTTTTGCAGCATATGATAGTTTCTTTAGGTGCCTCTTTCATAAAGCATTCATCCTATCTAGCCATAAAGATCATAGATTTGGCATCAGGCCAACAGCTTTGTTCTCATAAATATAGTAATTTAATAGTGATGAATATTCAAGTCATTATCAATTTAAAGCTATCAAATAAATAAAATAACAACTAACGAAAAGAAATTAAAAAATTGAGATAATGGTGAAAGTTGAAAAGTTTTCTTTTATGGATCTTAATTACTTCTCAAATTTTTGATCCGTCTATCTCAGAAAGCATATGACCAAAAAGGATTTGGGATCATCACTCAAATCATGTGATGGAAATTAAAGTAATTAAACACGTCACATTCATATTTAATTATACACCTAATTATATAGATTTAATATCACATTAATCTACATATATTTTAATATATTCATTGAGAATAATATCCACATTTTTAAAATTTATTACATATAGACATTAAAATAATAAAAATTCTGTCAAATGCTCATTCAAACTATATATTTTCGAACTGCCTGTAGAATAATTTAGTGAACTCTCATATTAATGTGAGTAATTCAATAAATGGATGTCTACAGCTAATAGCTATATTTGAACAAACTTTCAATAGAGTTTTGATATGATAAAAACTTACCCAAGGTCTAAAAATGACGCTTTTGTAATTAATTAATATTTCAAATAAATTTTCATTTATTACCCTTAATACAATGCAATCCCTACATATAAAAAAAAAAAAAAAAACACTTTTAAATCCACTGTTATCGTCACCCAACAATACAAAATAACAATTAAATAAATTATAATAAATCATACTTAGCACCCTCTAAAATTACCTCTATTAGAATAAAGTAGGTCTAATTACCTGCATTTACATATGTTAAAATAATACACTTATATTTTTTTCCAAACTTGCAAAAATTCGAAAAAATTTTGGTTAACAATATAAAGTTACATAGATTTAACCATGCACATAAATTAGAATAAATTATGCTTGATTACCTACAGTTGCATATATCAAAATAATTCATTCATATTTTTTAAAAAAATAACAAAAGTTTGTTTAAATCTTAAATTTTTTGAATTAAAGCAATTAGAATCAATTATGCTTATTTACCTAAAATTATATGTATTCAACAACTTACATAAATTAAAACAATTTCTTAAATTTCTTGAAATTACAGAAATTAAAATAATGCAAGAAGAATTTTTGTTAAATTTGCATAAACTTGAATATTATGTTCATTTACCTAATGTTATATAAATTCAACAAACTATATAAATTAAAATAATTGAATCCTAAATTTTTTACAATTAAGGAAATTATAAAAAATTATGTTCAATTAACTAAAATTACATAAACTCAAAAATTATATAAAATAAATTAATTTCATCTTATTTTTCTAATAGAAAATACAACAATGAAAGTAAATAATATCTAACCTAATTAACATTGATATTATTACACACAAAATTTTTAAATTTAACTAGATGCAATAAAAATCCTACATTGAACTAAACTATTTTAGATCAACTAACAAAAATTACTATTATTGAATAAATTAAAAGAAAGTTAACAACATATTTTACTTGGAGGAAGTGATAGCATTGAGCGGCAATGGCATGTCGAACAGCAGTGGCAATGATAGATTCGACAACAATCAGGTTTTTGTCCGAAAAAATCCAACTAAATGATAGAAAGTTTGAAATATCAAGATAAAAGATAAAAATAATGAGGGAGAGATAGTGCGTGTATCGAAAAAGAGAAAAAGGTGTGGTCGGAGGCGGAATCAAAAATAAATTTTAAGAGTCCACTAACTATTAAATATAAAAAAATTTCAATATAATTAAATAAACATTTAATAATTAAAATATAAAAATTAATATACACGTTATAAAAAGTGACTATTTGGTTCATAATAAATCAATTAGAATTTACAATTTATAATATATTTTTAATTTAAAATTTTTAATCTAAATTAGATTTTCTAATCCATAATATATTTTTAATTTAAAATTTATACTTCTAATTCACAATAAATTAATTATTTTTAATAAAATTTCTATTTTACTATAACTTCACAGTATTTTCAATTCACAATAAATCAATTAAAATTTGTAATTCACAATTCATAACATATTTTTAATTTAAATTGCTTATTTTTAATTGGAGTTCCTAATTTATAATATATTTTTAATTTAAATTTTATATTTCTAAATTAGGGTTCTTATTTCAAATTCAATCAATTCACAAATTTTAAGAAATATGAAAGAAAAAAAAGTGAATATCATATTTTTTATGTAAAACTAAATGAATTAAAATATGAAACAAAGTAAAAAAATTTAAAAAGAATGTGAAACTCACCTTTGATTAAATTTAAAATTGAGTGAAAATTTTTCAAATACTTGATAGTTTAGATTAGAAGATTGATAAAAATTAAAATTTTAAAGTGAAAAAAGAGAGATGATTAATGAGAAGAAAGAAGGAAATTTTGAGTTGGATGAAGTGAAGGGATATATAGAAAAATAGAAAGGGAAAAGTGTTTGTGTTTTTTTGGGGTGGGCGTTACGGGCTCAAACAATCTTAACTTGTTTTTTTCGTTATTTACTTAAAACAATGTTATTTTGGGTAAATGACAAAATTTTTTTTTTCATTTTTTCACACTCAAAACGCCGTAGTTTTAAATAAGTAACAATTTTTTTTATTATTTTTCACTCTCAAAACAACATCATTTTGTGCATGGGAAACCAAAAAAAACTTTCATTTTGGGGTTCTATTCTTTAACCTTCAGCTCCTCAATTATTTTTTCACCATGCCCCTGCACCCAACCCCCGTCCCCCTCTATATTCTTGTCGGCGGGCGAGGGGGCTTCGCCTATGGCTGCAGTGAATATGATGTGCAGCCAGAGCCTAATGATGAAAAAATTTTGTCATAATTTTGATTATATTTTGTAGTGAACAGCAATCAACAGTTAATATAACTTAATTCTAAAATATTTTGTAGTTTAGTGGTTGAAACTATAACTTAATTTAAAATGACTAAAATAAATAGTCATTTTTAAAAACTGGATAATACTTTTATTTTTATAATTAATAATTTTATTATATCACATATAAATTATACATTAATAATTAATTGTATAAATTATTTACTTTTATTATTAATTATGTTATATTTGATTCGCATCCAAATATAAATAAAATTTACATATTTATATGATAAAATTAGTTATCACATAAAATTTTTGTAATGTGTTTTTAGTTTATAAATGATATTTTAATTGCTTATGTGTGTGTGTGTGTGTATATATATAATATTTTAATTAGTTTTACATGAAATATAAATTAGCATAGTGGCAAATAACAACAATTATAAGGTTAATATTGATAAACAAAATTAAAATGTCATGTTTATATTCTAAATGCTGAAAATATTAATTTTTAATATTTAATTTTTTTTTTTAGATGTTAAATATTATAATAATTTTTAAACATTTAATTGTTGAATAATAGCGAGCAAACATTAAACAAAATGATGACTGAATAAAAATTACTGAAAAACAACATCAAAACTTCTAATTCTTGGCACTTTCAATCATGAACCCAGAAAAAAAAAAGGGCCAATTGGTTGATGTCAAGTTTTCTCTCAATATTGAGAAGGTTCTCTATTCCTTGATCATCTTTATGTGCATCCTTCTTAGAGTTAAGAGTCGTCCAAAAATGCTGTACGCACCCAGCTTTGCAAATTTTAGATTATGACATCCAAAAGGTATAAAAGCCCAAACTTCACTTCGCATCACTGATTAGAGGCCCGCGAACAAGCTTACATTTTCATATCATGAACTTTCGTCTACCTTGATTCTCTGTTACCAAAACACATAAAATCTTATTTATAAAAAAATTAATTTTACAGAAAAAAGAAATAAAAAAGAAAAAAAAAAAAAAAAGAGAGAGAAGAGAGAGGCGCATCATTTTTTTTTTATTTAATTTCCACACATGTCATGGGGCATGATATGATTTGCTTGGATGAATTGAGCCTTTTTAGAGCTGACAAAATACAAACCTCAATATCTACTGTCGAAACAGTCCAGCTCATAAACTCAGGCATTTACATTCCAAACAAGGTTCCCCATCAGGTCTTCTAGATATCTTGAAGAAATCAAATTCTTGATTTTAATTATTGGACTTAAAATTGTGGAAGCATGAATTTTGAACTCACGTTTATGCTTGCATATTATTTTTTCTATTTTTTAATAAATATCGCTTAAGATTTTTATATGTATATTAAAGATTATATTTAATTAGTGTTATTATATATAAAAAATTATATTATTCTCAATTAATTATTTTTATAAATTATTATACACTCTACAAAGAAATAATTATTATAAAAGAGAAAAAAATATAATTAAAAAAAATTAATTAATATTTATTAATAATTATAAAATATCAAATATTATAAAATAAAAATTTTTCTTTAAAATGATATTTATTTCGAAATGAATAAGTAGTACTCGAGGAGAAATTGTCATTGCACAACTTATACCCATGTCATATTTTTTAATGCTTTCCTATATATTCTGAAATTAGGGAACTTTATGTTCTTAATCATCTGTCATACATAATCAAAATTGGATGTGTCAATTTATCTTAAAGAATAGCCTTTTCACCCTTATTTAAATCCTCAGAACTTGCATCAATCTTATTTTCAGACTCTGAATTTCCTAATATTTGTTCATCTTTAGTACCAATAGTATTAGTGGGATGACTTATATTGTCAAGTACGTTGTTTTCCTCATCAACCTTATCATTAGTGAATATATATTATCATCACTCGCTTCCCAATAAGACACACATCCTCTAATTCAATTTGTTGCTCAACATTGAAGTTGCTGTTATTGAAGGCATTAGGCTAAAGATCTTGCTCACCCTATTTATAGTTAATTAAAAGTGAAATTATTTTTCAACAGTTTTTATTATTTTTAGTTAATTAATTAATTAATTATATTTATATAAAAAATAACAAATAAAATTATCAAATCTATCAATTTATAACATATACATATATGTTATTTACTGATTTTATTATTAAATAAAAAATAATAATTTTAAATTAAAAATATTAAATAAAATTGTAAAAAAAGAAAAAAAAGATCATGCTAAGGTTCCCCGAAAGCATCTAACAATAATTATTTACGAGGAACATAAAATGAGTGGTATATTTGATTTGTTTGAAATCGTTTATTGGAATATCATAAATAAACCCAATATTACACTACAATGATGAGTGCAGATATCTTGACTAACTGTATAATAAAAAATATATAACATCGTCAACAAAGGGCGACTGTATTATTAAATTTTTTTGGGTGATTCAATTCAAGAAGCCATTTCTATTGTCCGGTAGATCGTGTCACCAACCAGCTCCTCCTTTTGCGCACCGTACATGCAATTTCCCTTCTCACCCAACCCAACCGCTATCTGTTTATTGCCACCACCAGCACGTCTACTGCCATTTAACTTTCACATGCAAAGGACACGTGTCGGTAGACCCAATCCCTTTTTCCCAGGGACACTGTTTAATTAAACTTTTATTAACTTAATGATCTCTGGTCTACCGGTCTGGTCAAGTTCCGAATCTGGTTCTTGTTTTTTGAAATAGGGTACGATATTTTTTTTATTAATTGTATAACATTGATATTATACATATATATATATTTTTATATGGTATTATTATCTTGTCAAGATTTCTTCCGATCCATGGCGGCCTCAAACTCAAAGATGGTGATTCTATCGCTCTTTCTTGCCCTAGTTTTGTCCGCTGTCAAGGCCGATGTTTCAATTGATAGTGCTGGATCGGACGCCGTGGATTTCTCTCGTTTCAAGATCGAACTCGACCAACTCAACTCTAAGATCCATGCCCTTGGTTCGTTTGCTTAATTTAACCACTATTATCATTTTCTACTTTTCTAATTGCTAGTATGAATATTGTGATTCCTGCTTAGCAACTATTCTTACTGTTAGGATTTTAGATTCTAGTTTTTTTTTCTCTTTTTTTTGCGGTAACATTTAAGGTTTATTATCTGCTACTGAGTTTGGAAGCCATAATTTGTCTTCAATTTTTTCATTTTTTGAGCTCTGAGTAATATTTTCATTTCCATGCGAACTCAACTGGCCGCGCCCCGCCGCCCCCCCCCCCCCAAGAAATATAACCAATGCAATCGTTCCAGCTATTGCTGCTGTTTTAAGTTTTTCTCTGATTAGGACTACTAGGAAAATGCTAATTTAACCCACTCTTTTACAATACTCCATGTCTCTTCGTTTCATCGGTTATAATTCTTACCTTCATGTGAATGTTACTATTTCCAATTGCAACATGAGGCAGTATAAAGTTGGTGAACTCTGTAACGATTTAACTACTTTGCCACCAATTTAATTGTAACAGCTGTGTTGAAAATATTTACTTTTACTTTCTTCACTTGTGAACTGTCTTTCCAATATTGGAATTAAGTGAAGAAGCTTCTGACTGTATGTGTTTGTTATACATTTGCCAATTTGAATATGAAGAATCCCTCATTGATGAGAAAACTCGAGAATTGAAAAGCAAGGATGATATCCTAGC
Organism: Omphalea diandra; assembly: GCA_949677035.1. NCBI lineage: Eukaryota > Viridiplantae > Streptophyta > Magnoliopsida > Malpighiales > Euphorbiaceae > Omphalea > Omphalea diandra. The sequence continues at coordinate 14,579 of CATIWR010503139.1, read as the reverse complement.
CCAGAAGGAGAAGATAATTCAAGACAAATCTAATAGTATCGTGTCTTTGCAGAGCGAAATTTCTTCCCTTCAGGTAAGGCAATTAATTTCCAATTTGCGTATAGAAGAACAGTGTCAATATCTTGACGTTTCATTACTTCTAATTATGGGAATGAAACCAACTTACATGTTATTTGAACTTATATTTTTTTGTTAATTAGAAAAAGGGGAAATTAGATGCTGCAGAGCAAGTGGGAAAGGCTCATGCAAGGGCTGGGGAATTGGAGAAGCAGGTTGACAAACTTAAAATGGAACTTGAAACACAGCAGAGGCAGAAAGATGCCCTGGAAGCACGAGCCTCTGAAGCTGAAAAGAAGCTTACTGAATTGAACTTGAAACTAGAGAACGTAAGTTATTTGTTCTGCAGTATTAATTTTCTTTTGATCAGCCTTTTGCTGTTGTCTGCACTCAATTTTCCCTTGATCGAAATACTTGACATCCTCTGACAGATCACTGAAATGATAATCATTCTTTTTGAGAATATATAAAGCATCATCTTCGTTTTTTTTAATATTAAAGGCACATAATTACAGTTTTTTTGTGCTATGGTGTTTTTTTTATGGTCTTTTGCTTTTTTTTTTTTTTTGTGTTGAATTAGGTCAAAACACTTTTTTTTTTTTCCAACAGCTAGAATTATACAGGAAACATTTATACTTTTAATTTTCCAATTAGGCTTTTTGCATCTTTTTCTTTCCTCCAGTTTTAACATCTATTGCATCATTTTCTTTTTTGGTGTGTGATAGCAACCATAAGTATATTTTTTGTTTGTTGTTGTCTTTATATTTATATTTCAGAACTATGCCATGGCGCCTAATGTGTTTATTTTACAGCTTCAAAAGATTAACGATCAACAGAGGAATATGCTTCGCAAGACAGAGCGTGCTCTTAAAATTGCCGAGGTATTACATACTAATGAAGTTTTATTAGTCTTAGCTGTTAAAGATTCTGATATGCAGTTTATGCGTAAATTTGCAGGAAGAAATGATTAATGCAAAGTTTGAGGCTACTTCAAAAACTAAAGAGTTATTGGAGGTAATAAGTCAACATGGTTTGGTTTCTTGTGCTGCCCATCTTCTGTGTTCATATTCTTCTTTCTATCTGTTGTGATCTTTGAAATTCTAATCCCAAATTGAATGTGATTCGACTCTTTATTGGTTGTAAAGTAAGTCCTGCTCATTCTCATTAGAAATCCAAACAACATAAATTGATTTTGGTGTTTTGCGTTCTCTTCATGTTGCAATACTTGGAAAAATAAAAACTGTATGTATGTGTCTTTCTGTTTTCGATAACACCCTTCACAAGAGCTTTTCAATGGCAATGGAGGGTTCATCTATGGTCTCACCAAAATTTGCCAAAAAAAAAAATGAAAGAACTTTTTTTTTATATAATACAGGATACTAAAGTTGCAAGTGGTCTATTTTTTAGCCCCTGCAAAATGATTTATCAAATATAATATTTGGGCACATTTGACTTTATCAAATATAATATTTTACAAGAAATTCTTTTGAAGTAAGAGTAATATTGACAACAGATATAATAACTGCACTCATACATAAACCAAGCTCTGCCACTGGTCAGAAACATGTTTTGCAAATGAGGGAATGTTTGTCTTGGCAAATGACCGGCATTGTCTCTAACTGTTATTGATCTTCTGATTTCCTCAACCTGATAAAGTGAGGTTGTATCGAGGAAGAAAGCAAGTTTTCAGGTTTCTATAGGAGCAAGTCTTGCTTGCCCTATCTCACACTATATCAATTGTTTGGAGCCTATACAATTATGCTTCCATTTTAGCCATCCCAATTATGCTCATTTTTTAATGCATGTTTTCCATAGACTTTGAATTAAGCCTTTCCTTTATTGAGAATATGCAAAGCCTTTGTAAGAAGATTGCATTCAACCGAACTAGAAGCTGATTAGAATATGCTTTTGCTTCTTAAATTTTCTCTTATTCATTGCGTATGGTTTATCTTAAGGTCATTGTTTTTTAATGATGTATCATTGTACAGATTACCATAATCTCTTCAATAGATCACTGTGATGTATAAATCAATTTTTTTTTTGGTTCTGCATGTGAATATGATACGATGAAGTATGGACCAGAATTTGGTGTCAAGGCTAATTAGTAGTTGTGACATGTGCTTTAGGTTCATGGTGCATGGCTTCCTCCTTGGCTTGCTGTACAATTAGTCAGTTGTCAGGTAAGTTGATATAATATGTTATGTTGCACAGAAGTTTTCTTATATGACATCATGATATTGTCTTTCACAGTCTTTGGTCCAGACACATTGGAATGAACATGGAAAGCCTGCCATGGAATTGGTGATTCAAAAGGTATGATCTTCTGGTTGCAACATGATGGTTTAGTTTTTATTTTTGATACATTATCTGGTGTAGACTTTTTGCTGTTCATATCTCAAACATAGTCCCACAGTGGAATACTAGGTTTTAATCATAAGTAATCTTCCAGAATAAAGTGTTATCACTAAAAGAAAATTTTAAAATTTGTTTTAGGCCAGGGAGAAAAAAGCTGATGCTGAGAAGTGGGCCAAACCTCATGTCGAAACAATTAAAACTGTAAGCTTTTTTGTTTTTAATTTTTTATCCAGTTTCTACTCTATGATTAATTAGTAATGTATGATAGTAGGGACTTAGATGAGATTATTTATGTTTTCTTGTCACGGACTAGATGTTGCATAGCATGATCTGTTCTTTCTGTAAAGTTGGTTTTAAAAAAAATGGAAACACTTCTGATCCACGTAACAAAGATTATATTAACTTTTTGCTCAAATGTTATCCTCTTGTGGCATACCATTTGATTACATTGTTTGTACTTATTGTTCTTTGAACTGTTGCTTGAAGAAATGGATCCCAGCAGTAAAGGAACAGTGGTTGATAATAACAACTCATGTTCAACCACATGTGCAATCACTGACCACAAAAACAATTGAAGCTTATGAGGCCTCAAAAACCACAATTACTCCTCATGTCATCAGAGTACAAGAATTTGTTGATCCTTACTTTCAGGTGTATATTCTTTCATATTGTTATATTATATCTGTTCCCTTAGTCTTCAGCAGTGTCTGAAATGTTCTATTTGATCACAGGAAGCTAAGAAGTTCAGTAAACCATATGTCGATCAGGTTGCCACTGTGACAAAACCCCATGTTGATAAAGTTAGAGTAGCTTTGAAGCCCTACACAAAGCAGACAGTTCATGCTTATGGGAGATTTTTAGAGTCTGCAACTATATATCACAATCAGGTATCCACTGTGGTGTTTATGCATCTTAGTGAAGATGAATTGTTGTTTTTCTAATTTTCTTACTGTTCTGGGTAATAACAAGAAGTCCGATTTAATTCATACTGCTCATCATTAAAGAATTATTTCAGCACAGTTAAATTGTTTTCCTGTATTTTCTTCAGGTGCAAGTTACTGTACAAGAAACGTTGAATAGGCATGAGCTTACTAGATCTCTTGCGACTAAGGAGTTGGTTTGGTTTGCGGTATGGATCATTGGTTGTGTATTGTGTGAGTTTGTTTATGTACAAAAATAACATGAACAACTAACCTACTTATTGATCTTTCAATGTTGTAGGCCTCTGCTTTGTTGGCCTTACCTATCATCATTTTCTCTCGACTTTGTTCGGCCATTTTCTGGTCAGTTCCTAAATTAATTATTCTATTTTGTGATCTCTGTCTGTTTGTGTTAAAAGATGTCATTGTTTATGGTATTAGACTTGTAGATAATTTCATTTGTGACTTGTTTTTATTTATTTGACTCCTGCAGCGTAAAGGCAAAGAAATCAACTCGAAATGCTAACTCCAGCCACTCTCGTCGTAAGGCTAAACGGGGGCATCCAGACGAGTAGAGTGCCATGAGGTTGTTTGATGTGTTTTTTTTTTGGGGAAATATTTGTGGTATGTTTCCTTATTATTGCTTTTATGATGAATATTATTAAAGGGTGCATCTGATGCAATCACCATTTTATCATTCTTAATGCACTACCCATTCTAAGCAACATGAATCCTCTGCCAGGCTGACAATTGCAATTTCATCATGGCCTTTGGTCTAGTTGGTTTGCATTTACCTGTCTATTAACTTCTACAATTTGCATAGGTTGTTCTATTCCTTGTGATGTTCTTCATTGCACTTTCTACCACTAATGTTTTTTGAGTATAACAAATCATGATCTGCAAAATGGAGAGTGCTTTTTTTTGGGGGTGGGGGAGATGTCCTGAGATCATAGATGAATAATGCTCTACAAATTTAGAACTCATTTGGTAGCAAGTTTAACTTACGCAAAGTTAACTTATGGAGGTTTTGTATATGATCTGTTGCATTGTGGATTAGTTATGCTACTTAGATTTGTGTGGATAATTTGATAGAGTTCTATCTATTACTTTGGATCCAGCTAATAGCAGGCAGCAATTCAATTTTTCAATACTGTGAAGTTTCTGGGAATCCACACACCTACATAGTTGGTGTAGCATACAATCTAACAGTTCAATTCCATCGCCTGCAGATGGGATTTATGGACATTGCATGAGCTCTTGGGTCTACAAAGTTGAATCCTGATCAAGAAATCTGATGTTTTTGGAGCGAGTGCATATTTTCTTCTTTTAATCATTGTGAAAAATGTTTTAGAACCTTTTTTCACACCATAGTATGAGACGTTTCATGATAATTTTAGATGTAATGAGTTAAGTCTGCTACTGCTTGTAATTTACTGTTATTTTTGTTTATTCTTGTTAATTGACAATTGAAATAACTAAAATCTGCCACAGGCGTTGTGTTCGTTAGAATCGTATATGTGGTGCCAGCGTTTATTTTATTTTATTTTTATTAGTGTGGTTGGAGGCGTAGGTAATTGCTCACAGGCATTTATGTGTTTGGAGTCGCCTGCATTGACCTGAACAGTATTCTATTGTGGAATGAATATATGTAATAAGTAATTTATGAGTCTAGACTTGGACTTTAGATTATTCCATGTATGATTGATGTTGGCAATTGGGGCTATCTGTCTAGTTATGGTTGAAGGAGTAGTTTATGGTGAACCTGTTTTTTGTCGCCTGCGATCGCTGATTACCGTTAATCCCCACCTCCCCCCGGGGGGTGTTGAACTATACAATGATAAATTCGGAAACTGAAAAAAGGAAGGTAAGGGAATGAGCTTTTTGATGATCATATTGTTGTGTCATCTTCTTTTGCGCTTTTTAAATCAGGTGCTCTGTTCAGTTGATTTATATCTTAAAACTTATTTCATTTGTAAATAAGTTTTTTTTCATAAAAATTTTTATTTTTTATATATTATAAAATAAAAATAAAAAATATTTTAAATGAAATAAATTTTTGCTTAGTTTGAATACATAATTTGATAAAATGTTTTTTTTTTTATAAAAATGACATTTTTAAAAGTTTTTATGACAATTTTTTAAAAAGAAAGGAAAAGAAGAGGAATAAGAAAAATGAAGAAAGAGAATAGAGAAAAGAAAGAAAATAATAAAAATAAAAATTTATAATTTTAAAATTTATCTAAAATTTTTATTAAATTTAATAGGATTTATTTTATCTATAATTATTTCTAAAAATTTAATGAAATATAATTTTAAATGAATATTTATTTATATAAAAAAATATAAACATATATTAATAAATAAAATTTTAAAAATTATAAAATTTATTTATACTAAATGCTTGAAGAGTTTATTCATAAATAAATGCTTGAAGAGTTTTTAAGGCATTATGCTTCGTTAATATTTATATATAATTGTATATGACTTTTTATATCAAAAATTACATATTAAATAGAAATTACATATCGAGGTGAAAAATAGATAAACTTTTTAATGTTACATGTAAATATATAGAATTACATATTAAAATGAAAAATAGGCAAATTTTTTCACATTATATGTAACTTGTTTATTTTTTTATATAATCATACATAAAGCACTATAATTAAATTGTCTTGAAGACACTCTAAACATGTTATGGAAAATTATGGAAAATAAATTTGTGCTTGTTTTTGAGAAATAATTTAAAAACAGAATAAAATTGATATTTATTATAAATTTGTGGGATGATTTTATTTTTTAATCTCAATAATATAAAAAAAATCTTCTATGACTGAGTTCATAGTGAATTAGCAGATTTTGAATATGAATTAATAAAAAATTATAAAAAGAAAAATCACACACATAACTGCATGTACACTAAAATTTCTCGAACGATTGGGATGACCTAAAAGAAAGTTCAACTCATCTATGTATCTTCTCTTATAAATCAAAAAGAAAAATGGAGAATAGTAAAACGCGAATTCAGGGATCTCCATCCATCCCTAGCTAGCATAAAATATCACTTCAACTGGAGGGGTATTTTTACCCATTTGGAAAATCTAATACACTGCATTTGAGAAATAAATTAAAAGGTTTACCTTAAGAACTAAACATAACAATCTACAACAACAAACTCATCTCTACTTGTTTTTGTCCATCTCATTCTGGGTCTCTCAGTACGGAGGCCAGTAGCTATCTAAATCCATGCAATGCTCGACGCCCATGAATCTGCCGCTTGTTCCATTTGGGTTGTTAATACCAGCACTAAAGCCAGCGTCAGAAGCGAAGGAAGCAGTACTAGTGATCATGGAAGAAGAAACATCTTGTTGGTTCATGACTGGAGGAGGAGGAGGCTGCATTGATCTATAAACGGGTTGTGGTGCTGCAGAGCCTCCAAGATTCAAGTTCAATCCTGATATAGTGAAACATCCTCCTCCCACTCCAACAGGGTAGGTCATTTGTGGTTGATGAGGAAGCGGTGGATTTAAACTAGAGGATCCTGATCCACCACCAGTTCTAAAAGCCCTAGACAGTTCTGCAAGCTCAGCTTGAGTCATCATGTAGTTTCTGCCAACGGGGAACTGATAGTTGTCTGCTGTCGCCTGATGCATCATTTGGGAGGGTACAAGGCCGTGTCCCATGTCAAGGTTGTAAGGATTCACTGCTCTCGATTGGTTTGATGGGTACTTTTTAGCCCCTGCACTCTTCTGGAACACACGGCAAACCACCCATTCGTCCTGCTCCATTCACGTATATACTAACTTGTATTCATATACAAAGAATCTGTCTAGCAGCTATATATATATATATATATTACAAATGCTAATACTATAGTGATGCTGATGCTATGTCCTACTGCTGTTAATTACTACTAATATAGGCTATATATAGCTACCATGCATATCAAGGTAATCACCTTGACATGTCACAAGTTTTCAGTTTCATATACTATGTAATTGTTAGGTCCCAAATTCGTCATCTCGACACACAAATCATAGGTATATATGTGATAGATAATTTGCTTTACGGAAGACAATTTTCCCTAACCGATTACATATTGTTTTCTGTGAATAAATTAGTTATTCACATCACAAACTAGTGAAAATCAAACCTTCACATGCCATATAAGAGAAAAGGTATCTGCACCTTGATGAAGTTAAACAAGAAATTTTTAAAAGTTGGCAGGTATTTCATCCAATAAAGCTGTATCATATTATTTGTTTTTTACTTAAAGAAAGGGACAATATTTTGATTAAAAACAAAAAAAAAAAAAAGGAATGGATAAGAATCAAGGATGAACTATATTCTCAAAAAAAAAAAAAAAAAAGGATAACTATATTCCATTTCTAGCTTTTTTTTATTAAAAAAAAATCCAGTGAGTGCCACAAAATTACATAAAAAAAAAAAAAGATTTTAAGTCCTTTAATGTTTGAATAAATAATGAATAGATGATTTACAACTTTAATTTAAGTTAAATGATTGAGATTTTATTAAAAAATAAGTTTTAAATTTTTAAAAAGGGAATGCTTTTTCTTAAAAAAATCTCTATCGTTCAATTTGAATTTGAAAGTAAAGATCATTCAAAAATGATAATTCATGTTTAGAAGAGAGATCTCAATTCATAAAAATAAATTTTTAAAAATATTTGAAATCTCGTCTCTGCTTATATAGTCCTTCAAATTCCAATTTCCACATCACAAAAAATTTTATTTCTAAATAAATAAATCTTACAATGGCACATTGCTTTTATTAATGTTTTCTTTTGAATTTGGATTCTCTAATGGTTATGCAAATATGATATATCATGTTTGTGCAATATCCGTTCTCAAATTAAAAACAAACAGTTGAGATTAGTAAAAATTAAAATTTTAGATTTAGGTAATGAATATTTATATATCAAATGATAAAATCCCAACCATTTATTTGAATTAAAATGATAGGACATGCTTGCAAAAATATCTCTATCCTTTTTATTCATTCTTTTGTTACTTAAATGGTTCGTCAGATGTGTAGACCAGATTGCATATACAGGATGGATAGATACATAAACTAATTAATTAATGATTGTACCTTAGTAGTTCTGAAGGCAGATTTGGAGTGAATCCGATATTCATGCATTACCCAATTGGTTTTCTCTCCTCTTGGAGCTCTTCCTCTATAGAAAACCAATGTCTTCTTCATCCCTACTAACTCTGCACTCACACTATTGAATATCTCCTTGTCTTTTCCTGTTGTCTTCCAGTATCCTGTATTTGTTGCTCTATTTGTTCTTACACCAGTTGGGTATTTCCGATCTCTAAGGCTGAAGAAATACCACTCTTTTTCTCCCATTTTGGCCTTCCCTAATTTTATTAATTACCACCAAAGATACATGTGTATAGACTATCGTCAATTTAATTAGATAAGACATATATAAGTTTCCTAGCTATAGAGAGCTGGGGTTGTTGAGAAGATCATATATCATATATGTCGAAAGAAATTAATTATCAAATTACAGTCCACATAAATACCTGGAAGATCCCATGGCTCGCACTTGTTGAGATCAACATCAGCAATAGCCCTTCCTGTGAAGTTAGCATCAGAGATCTTGCTGACCAGATAGTAAGTGATGAGTTCCTCATCTGTAGGGTGAAACCGAAATCCTGGTGGCAAATTTTCTTGCTTATTATTATGATTATTATTATTATTATTACCCTGCTCTTCTTCCATCACTTCTTTCCTTTCTGATCACCCGTATGCTTCTGTACTACAAAGGAACCGCATGAATATTTTGAATTCCTCAAAGATATTAAAAAAAACCCCAAAAGAATATGAAGCAACAGTGAAAATATAGATATTACATGCTTTCATGCATATTGATGTGGCTGCTTAATTATCTAGGGCTTGCTTAGCTGTAGGAATGAAGATTGAAATATCATATAATCCTAAGTAGCAATTGAAAACTCTCTTTGTGGATTTCTTTTTTTGGGAAGTAAAGTAGAAGTAGTTGTGCTAGCTATAGCTTACAAGCATGGAGAAGATTAAAATTCCTGTATTAGATTATGATGTGTTTTCATATATATATATATATATCTTTCGTACTTACAATACCCAAGAAATCTGGGAATTTAAGCTTATTCCGAGAACGCAGAAAAGAAATGATAATTGAGAAGCTCTCAAAGTCTCACCTAATATGGACCTTGTCGTACAAGGGACACAATACCGCCTCCTATATATGCTTTTATAAACATGGATATTCATCGAACAAATCCTTTGTTTTGGATCCACACATCAGATGGCTCACACCTTATCCAGCAATTAAAATAATAATTAACTACACCCTGTATCGGCCTCCTCATCATGCCTAGGGTTTCATTCATATTATATTTATTCTTTTATTTTGACTCTCTTTCGGAAATCATTATTATTTGAATAAATTTTTTAAAAGGAAATTGAATAAGTAAAATATAAAAAAGAGAAAAAAATGTAAATGAGCAAATTATTTCATCCATAAAATGATATAAATTTGAAGTAAATTATATCATTATTTTATTTATTCTATTTAGTAGTTTAGGTTTCATGTATAAAAGAGAATATTTGTATAACTTTTGTTCTCAGTTTTTTCAAAAAAAAAAAAAAAAAAAGAATCAAGGATCAACTTTTATTTATTAATGACCAAAAGTAGTTTGCTAAAACTAAAGTAGAGTTACTGTAATTTTTCAGCCAAAATTAGTGTAACTTTTTAGAAAAAAAATACAGGAGAAAGTTTTAATTTGTTAAAACTAAACTGATGTTATTATAAATTTTGTAATCAAAAGCAAGGTGGCAAATTTTTATTTTCTAAAATTATAGTGTTATTATGAATTTTTGGCCAAAATTACGAGGCAATTTTTCCTTTAGTCACAACATATGGGCTTGGTGAGAAGAGGAGAAACACTTTGCATGAGTTAGTGAGAGAATGCATACTTGTAGACTTTACACCACAGAAATCCAAGTTTTAAAACAATAAATCTACAAATTTCGTCTACTTATCCACATCATGCTAATTTCTATTCACTATGAAATTATTGCCACACTTTAATACTAGTTTCTATGTTATAGTTTAACTTTTTTTTTTCTTTTTTGTTTATATAATATATCTAATTTAAAATTTAGGGTTCAAGTTCTAGTCTTGATCATATACATCACGTAAGAATTATTTTAGTTTTTGTTATATTCCAGTTTTGATGTGGGTTGATTAATCAGAATGAATTGAAAATCTTCATTAAATTAAACAAAAAAACTTAATAAACTGTCTGAAAATTAAATTGATCTACAATGTTCATGAAAATATATTACTTGAAGAATTATATTCATAATTGGTTATAGTTTTTATTTTGTACATTTTATGTAAGAAACAAAAAGGAATTGTTTATATAGTGTTGGTTGTATATGACAATTGGAAGGTTGTATTATACATAGAGGTATAAGAGTAATATTTATGTTGTTGATTCGTAAATGTTGGTAATATTAATTAATTAATGAAGGATTTGCAAAATAAGATAAACGTTGCAAACATCTCGATAACTGCCGCACGTAAAATCCTGTTTACGTTTATTTCAGACAAACACCATGCCACCCAACAAGGAGAAAATTCTTACCTTAAAGAATTCAAACCCCTCAGCCAATTGTTTTCTGCTACATCAACATCCTATAAACTTAGACGTTCCTCTTTCTGGCAAAGGTCAACAGCTGAATAGCCATCGTGTAATGATCATAATGAAGAAGAAAAGAGGAAGAAGCACGTAACAAAGCCAATAACTTCATCCACTCAATTCTACTTTACACTTCAACTATGACATAAACTTGCAGCAGGCTTACTATATATTCCAAAACTCATAACTCCGCATATTTGCTACCCTATTCATTACCATATTCGCTTCATGATACGCAAGCATGAAATCGCGATTCTATAAAAAATTTTCTTATACAGCAGTCACACTCGAAAATATATATGGGCTGCATTTCCTTTAGAATATGATTGCATGCCTTTCAACAAGTTTCAACGGTTATTCAATATTGTCTTCAAAATGATGTAATACAACTCTATCAATGTAAAGCTACATATGTACAGTTCATGCAAAATAAATAAATTTAATTTTATTATTACAATTCAACACTTTACTAATAAAATTTTTTGTTTAGACTTAATTTCAAATTGATAGAAACATTAATAAATTTTTTTAAAATTTTCTCTTTGAATTATTTTTTAAATGAAATAATTAAATCCTTTTAAATATAATTTTTAAATAAAAATCATTAAAATGGAATCTAGATTTTTTTTTATTCTTTTAAAATTTAAATTTCTAAACGGAAATATATTGTTTCTTTTTTTTTTTTTTATAAGAAGGTATAGATTATATATTAATGAAGCTAAGGAGCAAGCTCCGCACTATAAGAAATTTAGCATTTTATTACAAAGTGTTTTGTCACAATATATATTAAATTTGTCACCATAAATATATTATGACAAAATTGATTTGTCACCATGTTGGTCAAAATAACTTTGTTTTAATATATATATTGCGACAATTTATGTTTTCTCACAATAGTATATAGATTTGGTGATGAATATATTTACTTACCATAATACAAATTTTTTATAGTGATAAAATTCTTTTTATGACAAATAAATTTATCACAAAAATTCACACCCATTTTAAAATAATATCTTATTAAACCTCTGTCTTACAACTTGACTTCATATCAGTTGATAAGTGGTTAACCAACTCTAACGAAGAAATGATATTAGCCATCTCTGAATTTCTCCACTTATAGGATCGAGATGTTTCTTAGTGGTCACTCACCTTTGAATTTCTCCATAGTTAGCACACTTAATTGTAAAATTTTAAAATATAGTTGTTCATATCTTTCAAAAAATCAATTGATTATCATAATATAGACTTTAAATTATTTAACTTTATCATGATATAGTCCTTAGAGTACTTATTGATTTTCACATAAATCAATAATTATTATTGAAAATAAAATTATTAAAAGTAATAAAATAAAAAAATATGAAAGATTAAGTTATTTTATTCAAACTTGAAATGATTGCAATATATTCAATTACAAATTTAGAGATAAAATATAGTATTCATCAATTTACACTCTAAAGTCGAATAAAAATTCAAAAATATCACCTTTAAATAGTAAGAATATCAACAAATTTGTTCCAAAATAGGAAAAATTAATTTAATATTTAAAAATTTATTAGATATGCATATATTATTTATCATTTTTAAGAATATATAAATTTTATATTAATAAAAAGTAATTTTATATACTTAATTTGTGATTTACTTTTTGATATTAACTGTTACAAAAAATGAAATTGATATATCAAAATTTAACATCTATATACATTTTTTCATTTATTGTGACAAGTTATTTTAGAATAAAAAATTATTTATTATGATAAAATAATTTTAATAACATCTTAATAATTAAATATATTGAGAAAAGTGTTATTATACTAAAATTATTTCCTCATTATATATAGTTTTAATTTTTGTGCTAAAATTTTAATGAAAATATTTTTCAGTAAATTTTGATGCATTTTTATTCTTATATATTGTGACAAGTTATTTTGTCACAGTAATGATAAATTATTATGACAAAATAATTTTACACTAATTCATAGATTAATTAAATAGAGTGACAAAAGTCTCATTATGACAAAATTTGTTTTTCATTATTTATAATTTTATAAGCGCTAAAAAATTGGTGCCTCAATTTTGTGATAAAATATTATGATGAAAATTTTTTTGTCATTATATTTCTTTTATATTCATTTATTGTGATAAAAATATTTGTTAAATTTTTATTTTATCACAAATTAAACAATTTTTATAAGAATTATGTTAAATTATAATTTTATTACAATAAAACCACATATTGTGACAATATTAATTTCATCACAAAATTTTTTTATCATAATAAGAAAAATTTCTTATAGTACCGGTACATTCAAAAGTTGACTAGAGGCTATAATCCTACATTCCCTCATACACAAAATCAAGGGAAGAACCCATGAACCACTATAGATATTTATTTATTTAAAGATCCACTTGATTCTGCTCATGGGCACATACTCTAATATGCAGAATTTAAAAGAGTTAGAGATATAAAACTATTTTAAAGTCTCATTTAGTAGCTTAGATTTTGAATTAAAGGATATCAGAGCCTTTATAATTAAATAGTAGATTATGTTATAGGTATAAAATTATATTTGGAGCTTTATCTAGCAGTTTAGATTTTTGGATTAAATGATTCTTTAACATGCAATTGAGTTTTTATGATTGAAAAATGGGGTTGTATTAGAGATATAAAACTATTGGAGTCTCACACAACAACTTAGGCTTTTGGGTTAAATGATTCTTTGACATGTTAGGGATACAAAGCTATTTTTGAAGCCTTATCTAATAGTTTAAGTTTTTAGATTGACTGATTTTTTCGACATGATATCAGAACTTCTACGATCAAAAGGTTTAGTGTTCAATCATCGGTCATCCTATCTTATTAATTAAATATTTTAGCATAAGATAAGGTGAATTGTGCTTGTTTATATGTTGGGTCTGTTAGAGATATAAAACTATTTTTGGAGCCTCACTCAATAATTTAGAATTAAGATATGAAACATAAGAGATATAATGCTATTACTGGAGTCTCATCAATATCTTAGATTTAAGATGTGAAACATAATGTTTTGAATTTTTTTTAAGGAGACTAGAAAAATATCCCTCATTCTATGATCCCTTTTATTGTATGAAAAGGTTTTATTTGGGTGTATATACTCAATAAATAAAAGAATTATATCTGTATTAAATAAGAGTATGAATGTCTTTAAAACAATTATATCTAAAAAAAAATTATGTTTTATATGTGATCCTAGTATTAGATAATTATATAAGATGATCATATAACCCAATATATATAATTTTTCCTTTAATTTAAATATTGGCCCTACGAAGTTTTAACCTATATAGCTTTTATTCGAATATTTAAAGGTAATTATACCTTACTTTTATTTACAAATGTGGCATATGAATTGCTTATAACTTGAAAATCATTATTTTTAGGGTGCCTGTGTTTTATCAATAGCATTTTATATATATATATATATATATATATATATATATATATATATATATATATATATATATATATATATATATATATATATAT